>BJCN01334239.1:0-19172 GCA_018326445.1 Flaveria brownii
TTGGTCCCTTCACTTAGCCCCCGAGTTCCCAAGTTTGTTTCGGTTCAAAACAACCTTAATCGACTAGTTATATTAATGATAAAAGTGCAAGTAATGATATTTGTAACTTAAAAATGGTTTTATTAATGTCAATAATAATATATAAAGATGGTATATTTAATGATAACGATAAGGACAATTGTAAAGGTTTCAAGGATAGAAACGCTAATGATGAGAACACAAGTGTAACAGATGATAAAGTAGGTATAATAGCCACATAAATAGTTTATAAAGATGAGGAATGAATGTTCAAAGAAAAGTTAATGGAATCCACATTAAATGACGGACCTTTTAGTGACGGATGTCACATACTTTATACCGTTTATATAAGAAAATACTCCTTCTTAACAAAATACATTCTTTACTTTCGTACGTGAACATTCATCGTAGATACAACAAGGTATAACCTTATTCATCATTCATTATTGAACGTATTCATTCGTTTCGTACTTTATCATTATCTTTCTCTGTTTCTTGATCCTATCAAACTTTACCCCCATCGTCGGATGAACCCACCATTCCGGGCACAAAGCCACATCATTCCCTAACACAGAGCCATATTATATCCACAGTAAGTGACAAGGATCCCATTTCATACTATGGATCAATCACCAAGACTGACCCCCCTGTGTGTGAACTCTCATGGGTTAGCCAAAATTGCATTTTATAATACACACAGTTGAGCTAGCAACTCTCAATGAGTTAGCCAAAACTTGGATGTAAACCGGGGGGTCACGTTCTGACACAATAGACACCAGAACACCATGACAAGCTACAATCTCCTTAGTGAGTAGATCCACCAGTCTCTTGGATGAATATGTCTCGCGGATCGGTAAAAGGTGAGCACTCTTGGTTAAATGATCACTTATCACCCAAATGATATCGTACCCTTTCGCCGTATGAGGTAGCTTCATTATGAAGTCCATGGTGATGTATTCCCACTTCCACTCGGGTATATCCAACGGTTGGATCTTCCCGTATGGATTTTGGTGTACTGTCTTCACTTGCAAACAAGTAAGGCACTTACTCACATACTCCACTACATCGCGCTTCATACCCGGCAACCAATAATCTTCCTACATGTCCTGGTACATCTTCGTGGCACCGGAATGAATCGAGTATCGATATTTATGAGCCTCATCATTAATCCGCCCCCGCAGATCTCGGTAACGAGAGATCCATATTCGTCCATTTCGGGTTCTAACACTGAGAGTGTTCTCACCCAATTATGTGATTAGACCACTCATTCTTTTAGAGTTAAGGTGGTCTTCTTTCAATGCCTCATCTTGAAATTCCTTCACATGGGTCATTAAATCAGCATTCATAACCAACTGATAAGCCTTCACCCATATTGGCTCGGGTCTCTCCTTTCAGCTAAGGGCATCGGCCACAATGTTGGCCTTACCCGGATGGTAATGGATCTCATAGTCATAATACTTGATGAGCTCTAACTATCTTCTCTGTCTCATGTTGAGATCCTTTGCTCGAAGAAATACTTCAAGCTCTTGTGGTCAATGAAGATGGTGCATTTCATCCCGTATAAGTAGTGCCTCCAAATCCTCAACGCGAAGACCACTGCTGAAAGCTCTAAGCCATGAGTAGGGTAGATGACTTCATGAAATTTTAGCTGTCGGGATACGTAGGCTATTACCTTTCCACGTTGCATCAACACGCAACCTAGTCCTGAATAAGAAGCATCTGAATATACCACTAAGTCCTCACTCCCTTTAGGTATTGTCAAGACATGAGCTTGAGTTAATCTTGCCTTTAATTCCTCAAAAGCATCCTCCTGTTTCCTACCCTACATAAAATTCACATCTTTGTGGGTCAATTTGGTCAAAGGCAAGGCTATCTTGGAAAATTCTTGGATGAACCTACTGTAATAACCCGCTAAACCTAAGAAACTATGGATCTCGGATGGCATCTTTGGAGACTTCCATTGCATCACTTCCTCAACCTTTGCTGGGTCCATAATGATTCCTTCAGAATTAACAACCTGAGCCAAAAACTGAACCTCACGCAACCAAAAACCACACTTAGAAAACTTAGCGTACAACTTCTCTTTTCTAAGCATCTCTAACACCTCGTGTATGTGGCCGGCATATTCTTCCTCACTTCTTGAATAAATAAGGATATCATCAATAAACACAATCACTGATTTATGTAACATTGGCCGACACACTCGATTCATCAAATCCATAAAGGCAGCTGGCACATTAGTTAGACCAAAAGACATGACGAGAAACTTGTAGTGTCCATAACGCGTGCAAAAAGTTATCTTAGGAATATCCTGCTCCTTCACCTTCAACTGATGGTAGCCAGATCGAACATCTATCCTTGAGAACCAACTAGCACCTTAGAGCTGATCAAACAAGTCGTCAATCCTCGGTAACGGATACCGATTCTTCACCATCAACTTATTGAGCTCTTGATAGTCAATGCACATCCGCATACTACCGTCCTTCTTCTTCACGAATAAGACCGGAGCACCCCAAGGATAGATGCTCGGTTGGATGAACTATTTATCCATCAACTCCTACAATTGATCCATTAGTTCTTTCATCTCGTTAGGAGCTAACCGAAATGGTGCTTTGGCAACGCGTTGAGCACCGAGTATCAGATCAATCTGAAACTCGATCTCACGATCTGGTGGCACGGCTGGCAAGTCTTCTGGGAACACGTCTAGAAAATCGCACACCACTAGTATGTCGGATAATTGTGGTGCTGACGCATCCACATCTTTCACGTAGGCCAGGTAGGCACTGCATCCACGTCTCATGTACTTCCCTGCCACCGCCGTCGAAATCACCTTTGGAACCGTAGTGACGCGATCGTGGTAAATCATCACCGAACTTTCTTCCGGTGTACCTAATCAAATCATCTTCTTGTGACACACGATGTTTGCCTCATAGGCTACTAACTAATCCATCTATAGTACTACATCGAATCTGCCTAGGGGCGTCACAAGAAGTCAACAAAGAGCCAAGTCAACAAATGAGTGAGTGGCAAACTTCACCTTTTGAGCCAAGTCAAATCATCTTCTTCAACTCTTCCTATCTCATCCTCCCAATGGCCCTGCTGCCCTCGGCTTGGACGATATTGTCCCACCAACACAGAGCCAAGTCAACAAATGAGTGAGTGGCAAACTTCACCTTTTGATCCTCCCTGCACTCACTAATCTCCAATACTGCCTCCATCTCTCTCACCCAGCGGTGAACAGTAGCAGCATGGCCATTTCCATCAAACATAGGGGGCTTGCACCTCTGAAATGCCCCATAGTTATAGCCCCATATAGTTTCCTGCACCTCTTCTTCCTCCTCCTCAGTCGAGACAACCATCTTTGTCTCCGATCGTTCTCTTTCCTCTCTTCTAGTGGTCGTCCTCCTTTCTTTCTTCTCATCCTCCCTTACCACCTTAATAACTTCAGTCACCACAGATGGCAGAATCGTCTGCATGACTTGGTGCACTTCTTCTACTACTACCTCTTTCACCGAGGCCCTTAAGTTCGCATTCTTATCACCACCTTCCTAGTGATGCATCTACTACTGCCTCTTAGACGATCTACCTCCATCCATTCTCTAATCACTAAAAGATTCAAACACTAACATGGTCATTCAAGGTAATAGCTCAGTGTATGTTGAGTATAGTAAGTCCCTAATTACAGTGGCTACTTGTGATTAGCCACTTACTTTAATCTTCATACCCCAAGCAATTCCTATCCTGACTACATGAGTATCTAAACCTACTAAGATCACATAATCAAGTAGCACATGGACATTATACAAGTTAACATTGAGAAAAGAAATACCTGATGGCACGTAGCTACTCGGGCTGACATCCCTTTCCTTTAGTCCCATTCTCATTTTAAGATTAGGTTTTTAAAAATATTTTACCTAATTCGCTTAAACTTTAGCTCTAATACTAACTTGTAAGGCCCCGTTCCCAGAACACTTACAGTTGGACAAATCATCGTATCATTACATATATAATACATTATTCATAAAATAAGCAGCGGAAGTAAGTTAACAAAAACCATTCATTTCATTGATAAATACTGTTGTTAAGCAATACAACATTGTTAAATTACAAAAGCATCATTCGTTTGCATTACAAAACAACAATATTATTATGTGTGAATGGATGCCAGTCTTGCTATGTCGAGTAGCTTCCCCGTGAGCCATCCTCAGCAAAATTACCTACCAACTGAAAATGATAAAAGCCAGCGTTGCTGAGTGAGTGCTAGTTTTAAAGTATTAAAATACTTTATACCGTTTATATAAGAAAATACTCCTTAACAAAATACTTTCTTTACTTTCGTACGTGAGCATTCATCGTTCATACAACAAGGTATAACCTTATACATCATTTATTATCGCATGTATTCGTTCGTTTCATACTTTATCATTATCTTTCACTGCGTCTAGATCCTGTCAAACTTTACCCCCATCATGGAACGAAGCCACCATTCCGGGCACAAAGCCAAATCATTCCCTAGCACAAAGCCATATCATATCCGAGGTAAAGTGATAAGGATCCCGTTTCATACTATGGATCAATCACCAAGACTGATCCCCCTATGTGTGAACCCTCATGGGTTAGCCAAAATCGCACGCTATAATACACATAGTTGAGCTAACAACTCTCAATGAGTTGTGATCCTCCTTTCATTCTGCTTGCAAGACTTTTCTCTTATTCGTTCTTTATGTTCCACTTACATTATCATTAATCTTTTCACTTTCTTTAATTATAATACTTTGCGTTTATAATCATAAACACACCACATAAAGTCATACATCAATATATATAAGGAACATAAGAACAGAGCATCATCATGCATAAAATAAGCACATTTTAGCCTTTGTCAAACTAGGATAAAAAACCCTAAAAATCTGATTTCCTAAAATTTTAGAAAATTTTTCTAAGTGTTTGGGCGCTTTAACACTATGCAGGCGCATGAGGCCTGTTTAGGCGTTTCAACACTATTCGAGCGCATGGGCCTTATGCTTAGGCATTTTCTGCCTAACTTAGGCATTTTTACTATTCAGGCGCATGAGCTTCTACTTAGCCGCCTGAGTAAAAATTTGGACGCATGAACACTATTGGGACGCATGAACACTATTGGGACGCATGAACACTATTGGGACGCATGACCCCAACACAAACACCAAAACACATAATACACTTAATAAACAGTTTCTATGGATGAAACCACAAAGAAATCGAACCAATTATCACCAAAAACACTTACCTATGGAGATTTTTGCCCTTTTTCTTCTTCAAACAGAGAGAAGCTTCTGATTCTATCTTCTTCTTCTTTTTCAGTCGAAAAGCAGCAGGTATGAGCATAGCATGGGCGGCCATGCTTTAAAAAGGTGAAACTTTTGTCTTTTGTGTACTATTTACACAACACCCCCTTTGACTTTTGTCTCTTTTTATTTGCATTCTGATACTTTTCTTTTCTATTTATTTTGACAAACTTTCGGGTATTAAAGTAGCAAAGCAACAATATGTAAGTATTTTCAAAAATTATATTCTATATATATATATATATATCTATGTATATATATATATATATATATATATGCGTATGTATAAATATGTTAAGATATTTTTGTTAGCTAATACAGAATCAATTAAAAGAAAGGTTTGCTCAGCTAAGTAAATCCCAAAATAAAGAAAGTGGTTCATCAACGCCAAATGAAGTCGATGTTTTTGAGTCGGTGTTGGGACAACGATGTGGACATATCAGGGGGATTGGGCGTAACCCATCATCATTTGCAAGGTCGACTTCTTTTGTTTATGATCAAGAACAAACTCCTCAGGCAATTACACATGTAAGTGTATCATAATGGGTTTAGGTAATTATAACTCTTTAACGCTAGAGTAGACTTAAATTATCTATATTTTATATTAAAGGGGTCAAAATGGGTGAAAACAAAATCATTTGATTTTGAACGGTTTAAAATAACTTAAAGTTAGATGTGTTAAGTGCATCATAGTGGGTTTAGGTTATTATGACTCTTTATTGCAAAAATAGACTTACGTTATCTATATTTTAGACTTAAACGGGTCAAAATGATGAAAACATCATGATATGAGTTTAAACGGTTCAAAATAACCTGAAGTTGGATGTATCAAGTGCATCATAGTGCCTTTAGGTTATTATGACTCTTTATCACTGAAATAGACTTAAATTATCTATATTTCAGATTAAACGGGTCAAAATGGGTGAAAATGACATTATTTGAGTTTAAACGGGTCAGAATGACTTAAAGTTAGATATGTTAAGTGCATCGTAGTGAGTTTAGCTTATTATGACTATTTATCGCTAAAATACACTTAAATTATCTATATTTTAGACTTAAACGGGTCAAAATGGGTGAAAATGACATGATTTGAGTTTAACGGATCAAAATGACTTAAAGTTAGATATATTAACTGCATTATAGTGGGTTTAGGTTATTATGACTCTTTATCGCTAAAATAGACTTAAATTATCTATATTTTTGATTAAAATGGACAAAATGAGTGAAAAAGACATGATTTAAGTTTAAATGGGTCAAAATGACTTAAAGTTAGATGTGCTAATGTGGGTTTAGGTTAGTATAACTCTTTAATGCTAAAATAGGCTTAAATTCAAGATGAAGAAGACCTAGCCGCGTGAGAAGATCAATTTGCCGCGTGAAAAGTTCATCTCGCGCGAGAACTACGCGAGAAGTTTTGTTTTTAGGTTAGATAGTTAGTTTGCAATATGTTTAGAAAGCTTTTTGTCATATTTCCTTATTCACTCAAATTGTAACCATTACAAATCCGAGAGCAACGAATATTATGTTATTTAAATTTTGTACAAGTTCATTTGATATTACTCAATCTTCTTATCGTGAATGATTACATTTCGTATTTTCTTCACGAGATCGATCTGTTAGTATTGTTGATCGTTACATTTGGTATCAGAGCTTTGTTGCTCTAGATTGATGGATTTGAAGATTGAAGTGAGCTTCATGAAACTCGAATTGCTTGTTGTTTGAAAATCTACTTGATTTCTGCTGAATTTGACCAGATTTGAAGATGGTAAAACAGATTAGTTTGTTAATGGAAGAATGGATGTTGTTTTTGAGCTTAATCGAGCATAATTGAATCAATTAGAGACAATTAGGATCTTAATTGAACCTAAATCACTAACTGAATACTTAACTAATCAAATTTTAAACAATTTGGTGAAAGATTGAAGTAGGAAACTTTCAAAATTGAAAAGATGAATCAGGCAAAACGTTGGTGATTGCATGCGAAAAGTGTGTTTTCGCGCGAGAAGATTGTTTTTCACAAGAGTTTGTTGAAAAGTTTGTTGCAAATGATTCTTTTCTCGCGATAAGTTCCTGTAATTCATAAAATTTTATTTCAAAAGTAAGCGTGCGAAAAGTTTGCATTAGTTCACACGGGAATTCTTTTAATCGAGAACTTCAAGTTTGAAGAATTTATAAGAAATCTGACTTTTAAGTGTGAAAATGGAAAATCTGAAGCACATCACTACCACCATCAATCTCGACAACAAGATTGGGACCAGGACAAAAACACCAAGACTTCTTAGCGAAGAAGACTACCCAAACTGGGTCTATCACTTTGAGAACCATGTCATTTATACTGAACCCAGGATGATGAGATTTATCAAACAGGGCCCATATATCCCGATATACAAAAATGACAAAGGAGACTTAGTGCCAAAGCCTGAACAACTCTGGGATGAGGAGGCTATGAAAAAGATGAAGCTCGATCATAAAGCATATGCTGCCATCACTATGCCACTTACCATTGAAATTGCTCAAAAATTCAAGAATTACAATAAGGCAAAGGATATATGGGATGCCATGGAAGAGAAAATTATGGGGAACAAAGACATGAGGGAGAGCTGGAAGGATATGCTAAATCAAGAGTTCAACATATTCAATCATATTCTTGACGAAACATTGGAAGCTCAAATGTCAAGGTTCGTGAAGTAGATTACCAAGATGAAAAGTGCAGGAATCATACTGGAGAACATCTAGATGAACAAATAACTGATAAATTCACTACCTTACAGCTAGAATAACAACTGCACTACAATTAAAAGAACCAAGGATTTGTTCACCCTATCCCTTAGTTATCTAATCTCCACTATCAAATCTTGTGATATGGATGACAAGCAGAGAGATGCAAACTACATCAACATGATGGGAGCTAAAGCATTGGCATTATA
Organism: Flaveria brownii; assembly: GCA_018326445.1. Lineage (NCBI taxonomy): Eukaryota > Viridiplantae > Streptophyta > Magnoliopsida > Asterales > Asteraceae > Flaveria > Flaveria brownii. The sequence goes on from BJCN01334239.1 coordinate 8,273, forward strand.
TGCCAAGATAGCTAGTAATACACATTACTATGTCAGCCACTCTCAATTATGTCAATAACAACAATCAGCGACTCCTACTCATCCAAGTGTCAAAGATCCATCCTTGTCTCATTTCCCAGATTCTCATCAAAATTCTTGCAGTCCAGCTTAAGCTCAACCACAACCTCAAACCTACCCATAAAGTCAAGCCTCTCAATCTACACAACAAGCCTTTGTTGTAAACTCTCAACCTAACAGACAAACCGTTCAAATTACTGAAGATTACCTACCTCTGTTTACATTAGTTATGAAGCTTTTCTGCTGGAGGACTAAATGCACCCAACATCTTGGTTGATGACTTGCAACAAGTTAATCTCGATGATGTAGAAGAAAATGATATCAAATATCAAATGACAATGGTTGTGTATAGAGCAAATAATTTTGCTATAAGGATGGGGAGAGAAAGGTTCTTGGCCTGAATAACTCAAGCGAAATTGGGTTTGATAAGTCAAGCTTGAGATGTTATAATTGTGACAGACCTAGCCATTTTGCAAGAGAATATATTGAAGGCAAAACAAGTCAAGCTGAAAGTGGTAAGAAGATGGTAATAGTGGAGGTAGAAACTAAAGGGGACAAAGCCAAATCATCTAACAACAAAGCACTACTATATCAAACTAACAGAGAGTACGACTGGTCTGATCAAATGGAAATATTAGACATTAAGCTTTCAACTGCTTTGTTGGTAGAGATTCAAACTATTAAAGAGCATGTTGAAAACAATCTTCTAGCTGAGTTTATATCAGATGAGTTGATAAATGATGTGTTTGATGAAGAATAGAATGTTGAAGCTGAGAAATTTAAAGAAAAGCAGATTGAAGAAGTAAAAATTGAAGAAGTGCGGTTCATTATAAGCTTTATGAAATAGCTATTAAGACTACTCCAGCTCAATCAAACATCAATGAAGTGAAAGAGATCGAAGAAATGAAAGTTAAGATTGTTGAGTTTGCTCCAGTCAAGATTTAGGAAACTGAAAATGTTGTTGAGTTTACTCCGGCATCTGCTTGTAATGAAAGAGAAAATGCTGTTGAGATCACTCTGGCAACAGAAGAAGAAGAAAAGGTTGTGTTGAAAGTCTTCATGGTAAACACCTTACCTGACGAGAAGAAAAGAGATAAAGAGACTGAAGAGGTATTTTCTAATCTTTCTTCGACTACATGTTCAGAAAAGGTACAAAGATATAGAGTTCACAATGAACGCTTGATCTTAGAAGTTGAAAAACTTCAATATCAAACTTGTAAATATAAAACTGATGGGAAAATTTTTAAAGAAAAGATAGATGGCTTAAACAAATCGATTTACCAATCCAAATTGAATATTTATGTTAAAGATTATAACATAAAAGATTTGACAACTCGTAACAATGAACTATCTTTAGAAATTAATAAACTTAATAGTGAATTCTTATCTGCTAAATTGATTGTTGAGAAATTTGAGTTATCCTCAAACATGGTTGAAGGTATAATCAAGTCTTAAATGATACAGAAATATTAATGGTGGTAAAGGTGGAGTTAGTTATTGTAACATTACACCACCTATAAATCATGATTATACTTGTTTGCCTTCATCATTTACTACTCCCGATGAAGAGACCTATTTATTAGGTTTTCAACCAAAGCCAGACTTAACACCTTCGGTCAATGTTTTGTTGACTGTTGACCCTATCATAAAAACTGAAATTATATTTCATCATGACAATTCTTTTTCAGAAAGTGTGAAGAATGACGGGTTTGTTGAAAATTGGGAATGTGATGATAAATTAGTTTTTCAGGAAAATAAAAATTATAATGAAAAATCTTCATGTAATTTACCATAAGTTATTATTGAAAATTTTAGATGTTTTTAATGCTACAAATGTTTGTTAAAAAATGTCTAACAAAGAACAAAAACTAAAATCAAAAATAGAATTTAAGGCCAAAGAAAGAAAACAAGTCACAACATCCGTATCTGACTTGAAAACTGATTTCAAAACAAATTTGTTTCAAACGGAAACATTGATAAAGAAGATTATATTTTTAAAGAAACAAATGTAAATTTCCTTAAAAATAAGTCTCCTATTATTGCTATCTCTATGAAACAAGATGTTTGTAGATCAGGTATCAAAGACATTGTGCTACTCCAGTACCTATGATTTAAATGGATAAAGCTACACTTCATGCCTCGTTGGCCTCAGAAGTGAATCATTATGTTAGCAACATAACCTTGAAGTTCTCTACATCATCTAGAACAATTCCTAATGAAAAATTGTAAGGCCCCATTCCCGGGCACCTCACAGTTGGTCTTTCATTGCACATAAAACATTTTAAAAACACACATTACCTTTGCAGCGGAAATTAAAACTTTCATTTATAATTAAAAACATGCCATTCCATTACATTACAACATTCGTTTTCATATCAAAATACAATGACATGTCAAAATATGGATGCCAGCCTCAAAACGCTCCCAGTAGCTTATGCATACATGCCTACAACTCCGCATCATCAACAAAATATCTGCCAACTATCATGCATATAAAAAGTCAGCGACGCTGAGTGAGTTCTAGTTTTATAATAAAATACTTTACTTCCTTTAAAAACTAGTCTTTTCATTCAACCGTGGTCAAACATCATACATACATATTGATAATAATTATTATTATCTTCATCATCCTCCGTCCATTCATTCATTCATCTGCTCATTACTCATCATTACTCGAATCTTGTCTCATGCAATATCTCCGACTCATGCTCGAAACCTGATGCTGTGTCGGGACCTGTAAACAAACCCCCGACTCATGTCCAAGGACTGACACAGCACCGGGATATGCAACAAAGATCCCATCTCGTATACAATACCCCTGCCTCATGTCCGAAGACTGATACTGTGTCGGGGCCTGTAATCAAACCCCCGACTCATGTCCGAAGACAGACACAGTACCGGAGTGTGCAACAAGACCTCATCATCATATGTCATTATGTCTCATGCAATACCCCCGACTCATGTCCGAAGACTGGTACTGTGTCGGGGCCTGTAAACAAACTCCCGACTCATGTCCGAAGACTGACACAGTACCGGGGTACGTGACATGGATCTCATAATCCGTCACTTCCGTACTCACCATTCGTTATCTCATGTGTTCGCTCGTTTCTTACTTTATCATATTCGTTCGTTTCGTACTTTATCATTATCTTTCACTTCGTCACATAATACTTTACGTTCATTAATTTATTCGTTCATACATCATACCACGTAAAGTCATACATAATTTATTACAAAAAATAATACGTACGTTTTGAAAACTTATTGACGAAGAAAGGTAACATATCACTTACACATATACACATCATAATTTCATCACATCACCATGCACACATCAAGCATAAGCCATCACATCATAACAAGGCCTATCTCTCTATTCTACCACTTAAAACCACTTAGAAAATCCTAAGTCCAAACTGGGTGCATGGGACTTTTCAGGCGCATGAGCATAAAAATTCTAAGTGTGAAACAGTCTAGGCGCATGGGCACTACTTGGGCACAAGAGCCCTGTTTGGGCGCTTCACCATTATGCAGGCGCATGGCGCCTGTTCAGGCGCATCAACACTTTGCCGTTTTAACAACTTAGGCATAGGAACTATTTAGGCGCATGACCCAACACTTAGGCTCTTGAGCAAAATCCTGGGCGCATGGGAACACTGTTTAGGCGCATGGCCCACACTTGGGCGCATGGCCAACTCTTAGGCGCATGGCCAATCATGCTGGGCACATGGGACCATTCTAAATTATTTCTAACACATCCCAAGCACAGATCTAACATACTAAAGACACCTAAACATGCTAAACATCAATTTCTAGCCCATAATCAAACTCTAAAACATGCATACATACATCATTTTCGAACATAAGGATGTAGACCCATGGTTACCTTTGAAATGTTTACTTAGTATGTATAATAGCCCCGAAAATGTTGAAAATCAGTAAAGAAGGGTTCTAGAAACTCACCTTGAAGCAAATCTTCGAGCTAGTTACTTCCACCAGCCAATTCAACTCCAAAAATAGCGAAACAACTCTAAAACATTAAGAATCTCGGTCAAGAGGTTGTGAATTCGGTTAGAACCGAGCAAACATCATTAAAAACATTCCTTTTACAACTTCTTCTTTCTTTCTCTCTCAAAACCGAGAGCTTTCTCTCTCTTGTTTCTTCCTTTCAGCCGAAATGAAGATGGTGAAGAAGGAGTGGGCGGCCATGCCCCTTTAAACCTTAAAATAATAAGGTTTTGTACTTTGTACACTTTATCCCTCTCCACTTGTACCCATTATTTATTCTTTCTATTTAGTTTTCTTTTCCTTTCCTTTAAATAAAATTTCGTGGTGTTACCAAAATAGAAATGAAAGACTGTTAAGGAATCTCTAGGCCAAAGAAATACTAAAGCCAGATTCTATGATAATTATGGAAGTTTTCATCAATAGTTTGTGAAACTAACTCCAGAGCATAATATGTATTCTGATAAATGTTGTTATATGTGTGGAAAGCCAACTCATACGGCTAGTAATTGTCATCATCTGCGTCAATTGACAAGCAAACAAAGATTTCACAATTCTATTACAAATAATAGAAAACAATTCTTTCTAAATGTCAAATTTAAATGGAATTCAAATCAGTCAAATTCTTTTATTGATAAAAGAAATATTTAAACAAACACAAATTTGCAAAAAGAAAATACAAACAAGAAATCTTCATATGTGAATGATGGTAATTCACCTTCAATTCAAACCACTTTCAAGAAATTGGTTACAAATCTAATCAAACCAATTCAAAAATGGAAAATTAAAACTACTCAACCTGATCCTGATGTTGTTGAATATTATATCTTCAATGATAAAAGAGATATGATTTTGAAGTCTGTATCATATTTAGATGAAAATGGTGTACTCAAGTCAACCATGGCTTGGGTTCCTAAATTTGAGTAATTCATTCATTTGTACAGGAACATCCAAGGCCCAGCATCAACAGTGTTTGACATGTTGACAGCGGTTGTTCAAGGCACATGACGAGAAATATATCTCTATTAAACAACATAAAATCTTACAACGGAGGATATGTTATCTTTGCTATAGATAAATGAGGCAAAATTACAAAGAAAGGTACAGTGACTAATGGTGTACGAAGCTTTGAAGATGTTAATTTTATTGAAGAACTAAAACATAATTTGTTAAGTGTTTCACAAATTTATGACAAAAAGTATTTAACACATTTCACTGATAAAGCACGTCTTATTCTAAAATCTGGATTTATAATTCCTGATGAATGGATTTTGTTAAGAACATCAAGAGATAAAGACACATACCTACTTGATATTAATGGTTCTCATTCATTTGTAATTGTGTCTTGCTTATTGTCCAAAGCCTCGAAAAGTGATTCAATGTTATGGCATCGTTGTCTTGGTCATGTTAATATTAAAACTATGAATAAATTGGTTAGAGGAAATTATGTTATGGGCTTACCATTGAAATAATTTCAACTTATAGAACATTGTCTGTCATGTTCAAACAGCAAACAATATAAACTTCCTCATAAACTAGTTGCTCATACCAAAATTGATGCTAGTCTTCAACTATTACACATGGATTTTTGGTCAGGTAAGTGTTTTGGGTTAGGACATCATGCGTATTATTTGGTTATTACTGATGATTTTTCTATATTTACTTAGGTATTCTTTTTACAACGAAGGATGAGACACCTCATCTATTTATCAAACTCATGACCCTACTATCAGACTAAACAAAACCATCATGTGCATTCGAAGTGATAATGGAACATAGTTTTGCAATCATACCCTTAATGAATTTTATGACTCAAAGTTAATAGCTAGACAATTCAGTTCTACCAGAACTCCATAACAAAATAGAGTTGCTAAAAGGCGCGATAGAACTTCAATTAAAGCTGCCAGAACAATGTTATCAAAAGCAAAACTACCATCATTCTTTTGGACTGAAGTTGTAACACTGCATGCTATGTTTAGAATTGTGTTGTAATCAATAAAGAACAAAAAATGACTTCTTATGAAATTTTCTCTAAACATAAACCCAAAGTCAAATATTTCAAAACATTTGGATGTTGTTATACCTTGTTACATACTTGACGTTCACAATCAAAATTTGATGAAAAAGCTGATGAATGTTATTTTGTTGGTTATTCATCTAACAAAGTCACATATCAGGTTTATAATAAAAGATCCAAACAATTATTGAGTCGTTGATATTGATTGGCATGATCAAATAAAACAGATGCAGGTTCCGCTCCTTCATTATTTGAAACTTTTAATCGTTCTTCTGATTTATGCACAGCTAATCAACCTTTGTCGTCCTTAATTCAAGATTTATTTACTAAATAGATTGATTCTATATCATCTTCAATTGTCAGCGGATCTTCAGATGTGCCTTCTACTTCAAGTAGCACAACTATTTTACAGGTTTCTGAATCCGAAATGTATCATTCTGATCTTGTGTTTGAGCAAGCTCCACGGGATTCTGATCAGAGTTCTTCATCCATCAAAATGATCAGATCGATGCCATTCAAGTTTCATTTGAAGATTTATCTATTGATAGTGATAATCATTAAGAGGAAGATATAGTATATCAACCTAAAGGAGGAAACTCTGTTGAAAAACCAGTGGGTCATATGTCTAATCTAAACAAAGTTAACTCTGAAGATACCATATTGTAATCGATAATTCATAAATATCATCCAACAGAAGCAATCATCGGTCCATTATCACAAGGTGTTCAAACTCAAAGTTGATGCAATAAATACATGCTTGTATTCATGTTTTATTTCTCAAATAGTACCACAGAACATTGAAATGGCATTAAAGGAGAACAGTTAGGTTGAAGCTATGCAAGATAAGCTAATGTGCTTAAAATAAATTAAATGTATGGCATCTATGTGAATTACCAAAGGGTAAGCTGCCGATTAGAAATAAATGGATATTCAAAAACAAAACGGATGAAAAGGATGTGATTGTTTTCAACAACGCTAGACTTGTTGTTCAAGGATTCTATCAGGTTATAGGACTTGATTATGAAAAGGTATATACTCCAGTTGCAAGACTTAAAGCTATACGTATCTTTTGAGCATATGCTTCATACAAGAACTTCAAAGTACATCAGATGGATGTCAAAACTATATTATTGTACAGTAAAATGAAAGAAGAAACCTATATCTGTCAACCACCAGGTTTTGAAGATCCAGATCATCCTGAATATGTTTACAAGTTAGACAAAGCATTTTATGACTTATATCAAGCACCTCATGCTTGGTATGCTACTCTGAACAAACATTTGCTTGCAAATTATTCTGCAAGGGGTGCTATTGATCATATTTTATTTCTAAGAAAGACTGATGAAGATCGTATTCTTGTTCAAATTTATGTTGATAATATTATCTTTGGTTCTACAAACAAAAATCTATGCAAGGAATTTTTGAAATAGTGATGAAAAAGAAATTTAAGATGAGCTATTTTAAAGAAATTTCATTTTCTTAGGTATCCAAGTTAAACAAGACGACTAGGGTATACTAATTCATTAAGAAAAATATGTTCAAATTATTCTGGACAGATACAAATTTCAAGAATCCAAGATTGCACCCACTCCGATGTGTTCTCGTCCTACTTTAACTCCTAATCTCATGGGTGAAGATGTTGATCGACATTTGTATAGATCAATGATTGGATCTCTGATGTATCTCACTACAAGCAGACCAGACATCATATTTTATATTTGTCAGTGTGCACGATTTCAAAGTAATCTGAAGGAATCTCACATGAAAGCTATCAAAAAGATTTTTAAATATCTCAAGGGTCAACCAACACTTGGTCTTTGGTATGCTAAAATTTCTGATTTCAATTTATATGCTTATACTGATAGTGATTATGTAGGATGTAATTTGGACAGGAAATCTACTACTGGAGGTTGTCAATTTCTTGGCAATAGGTTGATTTCATGGCAGTGCAAGAAGCAGCAAATGGTATCCACGTGAACTGCAGAGGCTGAATATATGGTTGTTTTGTGTTGTTGTTCTTAGATTGTTTGGATACAACAATAACTTCTTGATTATGGCCTTAACATCTATGACACCAAAATTTGATGTGACAACACTACATTACTAAACATTGTGAAAAATCCGATTCAACATTCATAAACAAAACACATCGATATACGCATGCATTTTATCCGTGGTTGTTTTGATCGAAAGCTTATTCATTTGGATTCTGTCAAATCAGATGACAACATTACAGATTTGTTTACTAAGACGTTTGATCATTCCCGATTTGATTTTTTAGTTTAATCTTTACGAATGATTAACTTTGGTTAACACTTACTCTTACATTCTTTGTTAAAATTGTTATTTTCTATCTAGATAATCATAATTTTCGGGGGAGAAAATATGAAGAAAATATTACAAAAAAGACTTTGTTTTTAGGGGGAGTAAATTGTTTGAAGTAACGTAGAAAAAGATTTTGTTTTACAAGATTGAGAAAACTAAATTTTCAAAGATTATATAGGAAATGATAGTGCATTTCTTGACTTTAACTTGTTACATCCTAAGGCTTAAAGGAAATTGACTTGAATTATATTTGATATGTTGATAGGCATGACGTCCAAGAATGAAAAACAATATGTTATGTGATGTACTGGAAGTAACTTTCTATGTCTGAAGTGGGTAACTAATCAAGGTTTTATGGTAGCACTGATTCCATACTAAATAAGACTGAGAGTTACAGTCTAGTCATACTCAAGCTAGTTACTTTATGATTTAGTTTCTTCCAGATAATGTATATATATATATGTATAAAAATCAAAAATATAAAAAACATATATAAATATGAAAAACAAAAAATACAAAAGAGAAAAACAAACAGAATGAGCAAAAAGAACCTAAAAACCATCTAAGAATAAAATATGTCAATGAGCACAATAATAAAAGATATGTCATAGACATACATAATATATGATAATATTTTCCTCTTTGAGAATATGTTCTAACACAGGAGGCAAAATCAAAAGATGGAGCACGTAAGTCCAAATTGGCATATAAGTCCTATACATCTTACGAGGGGAAGACATAAGTCTGATTGCTAGTTAATAGGTCCTACAACTTGTTAATATTCTGTGTTTAGAAATGTTTCTCATACTAGTTATGCTCCAATTTGATATTATCAAGAAAATAATTAATACTGAGAAAGCTGGTCAGGAGTGAAAGGTTTAAGTCAAATTATGGTGACTTGAAATCTTGGAAGTGTCTACAAGCTAAATAAGGGTTTTGCAGAATTTTTGATTATGGGATCTATTGAATTCATATAATTTAATAAAAAACATGATAAATATCACAGCTTATGTGTCTAAGTATTACTTGAAGTCTAAGTTTAACACGGACATAATATATTGACAATCAACATAATCAGTCTCATTTATTTATAATGCTGGATGATGTTAATAATCAATTTCTAAGAAATATGATCCTGTACTTAAAAATTTATCAAAAATAATTAAGTTAATAGTAGAATTTGTGTGTCAAATTGTTCTTTTTGTTAAATGTGTCTTTTGTTTACTTGTTTCATTTTACAAAATGTTCAAAACTAATGGTGTTTGAATAATTGATAACACTTAGTTAAACATATTTTTTTCTAAATAATCAATCACTGGCTCAACAATATTGAAAACATAAAAATTAAAAATTAAAAATCAAAAATTAAAAAATCAAAGTTTGAACTTCTCGCGTGCTAGAAGTTCAACTGATGCGAAAGGTTTCTTTGCGCGAAGAATTGACTTCTCACGTGAGAACTCAGTTGCTTATAAAAAGCACAGTTGGGCGAAAAGCAACTATTCACAAGAAAGGTTCTGAACAAATTTTCTCAAAAAAATTCTAAGGTCAAAAAATTCTAAGGTCAAAAATTGTTGTTATCAAAAATTGTTGTTCAAAAAATTCTAACGTTCTGAACAAAGTTGCTTATAAAAAATTCTGAACTAATAATCTTGAAATCGAATGAAATTAACTATGTGAAACCTTTACAAAGTTTTAATCGACTGTTAATGTAGATGATTTGATGGTTTAAACACACTGGAATTGAATCAATTTGAAAATCAAAAAACTGAAACATGTCACATGCGAAAAGAGTCTAGGTAACTTAACATACGTGAAAGTTTTAAACATGTCGTGTGGAAACTTGACTTATCGCGTGACTTGTTGACTGTCGGTCAAAATTAGATGCTCGCGAATGGTTTACTTGTTCGCGTGACAAGTTAACTAATCGCATGCGATTAGTTCATACAAGCAAAAAGTCCAAAATTTTTATTTCAAAATTTTTCTAAGTCTGAAATAAATGTGAGTCAAATTCTAATAATTTCTATTTACATTTATTTTTTAGATGTCTCGTCAAATGGTTTTAAATAAAAACCATAATGCTATTACTTATCTCGGAGATGTTCCAAAGTGTTAGGACCGTGTACGTACGGAGTACTACCGTGTACGTACGGAGTACTAACTGATTCTAAGTTATACCAGATCAAATAGTGCGGAACCCTATTTGATTGGCGATCCAATCAGGAAGAACGAAATCAAGATCAATCCAAACGATTAGAAAACGTTTAGAACTGATTAGGATCGATCTTAGACGTTCTAAGAACTTGGAATGGACAAACAGGTCGCTCTGGGTCGACTAGGGTTGCAAGTACTCGAAGTGTCACGTTTTTCCACGAATTAAGTGGTATTTATAGGTTACAGCTTTCATGCGTACGACTGAGCCAAGCGACTGGCTCAGTCATGCGACTGAGTCATACAATTGATTCATTCGTACGACTGAGTCAGTCTTATGACTCAGTA
>BJCN01334281.1:4640-15997 GCA_018326445.1 Flaveria brownii
AAATAGTTTACCTTAACTACCAAAATGATTGATCTTTGTAAATTCATTTCTCATTATTTCATTGAGTGAAGTATGTTAATCATTATCATAATTGGTGGACATGATAATTGAGTGGAGTAGATTAATCATTACTTTTGTGTGGTGCACATTTGGAGTAGGTTACCATTTGCATCCTTGAGGTTTGGTGATTTTGACCATTTGCATCCCTACAGTTTAAAAATCCTCATATACCCCCTAACGTTTCATTTTTGTTCTCATTTGGATCCAAAACACTAACACCGTTAAATTATCCAGTTAACTCTCTTGTTAAAAGACTAAACTACCCTTCAAATTAAAACCCATAACCCACTCCATCCCTACAGTTTAACAACAATATTCTTATAAACACCCTCAAGTTCATGAGTTCATCCCTAATCTGCCAACAAATCAACAACCAAACACACGATCCGTAAATCCGTAACCCCATTTTCAATCAACCAAAGCCTCAGATCCAACAATGGAGTATTAATCTGTCAAATCAAGATCCAAGTCCAATCGAACATCAAAACCCTAGAAAAACGATCCAACAATGGAGTGTTAATCTGTCAAAACTAAGATCCAATTCCAATCGAACCATCAAAACCCTAGAAAAACGATCCAACACAACTTCAGATCCAACAATGCAATCAATCAATCATCATCATCATCATCATCTTCACCATCTCAATCCTCCTAATCACACCAATCTCAACCTCAACCTCACCCCCACCCCCACTCACCGCCTACGAGCTCATCGAATCGTACGGCTTCCCCAAAGGCATTCTCCCGATCGGCGTCACCGGCTACGAGCTCGACGAATCCACCGGCACATTCAAAGCGTTCTTCAACGCCACCTGCAGCTTCAATCTCGAAGGTACGTATGACCTCAAATACAAATCGACCATCGGAGGGATCATATCGAACGGTAGGTTGACGAATCTCACCGGCGTTAGCGTCAAGGTGTTCTTCTTTTGGCTCAACATTGTTGAGGTTTACACTAGTGATAACGAGTTAGGGTTTTCTGTGGGGATTGCTTCTGCGGGATTTCCAATTGAGAATTTTGAGATGTGTCCGCGGTGTGGGTGTGGGATGGATTGTGATGATGATGGTGATGGTGATGGTGATGGTGATGGTGTTGGTGATGGAGGTAAGAGGGTGTGGAGATACAGAAGAAATTCGATTGTTTCGTCGTCGTAGAGATTAGATTGATTTACACTTTTATGGTTTGTGATTTGAATCGTTGTTTTGTGTTGTTGTTGGAAGTTTGTGTTTTTCGAAATCCCACTGTTTTCAGATGAATTGTCGTTTGAATTCATGGTGGTTTATTTTGATGTTAGAAATCGACTTGCGCGCCAATGAGTACTAAATCAACTCGTTTAGGAAAACGAGGAGCCACTCTATTTTTTTTTTGAACGACCCACCAAACTTCAATTTTATATATCCCGGAGCTAGTAAGGCACTAGCACAAATACAAACAGCTCTCCATACAAGAAAGGAGAGGCCAAATATACAATCCGAATAATTGATACAATGAAAGGGACTCACAACTTTACAACTAAAAAATAAACGTGACACCACCTTTACCGTATCATTATGTAAGTGTTCCGGATTCGAATCTTCTCCATTGATCCCAGGTCATTTCCTCCATTTTGGCCCTATTTTTGACCCACAAAAAACTCATGGATCTTATCTCTTCAAAGCATTTTTGAAACGTAGGTTGTTTCTGATTGAAGACAGCATCGTTTCTTGCTTTCCAAATACTCCATAGCCCCGTTTGTATAATTGCATTCAGCGCCTTCTTCCTTTTCTTTGATTTTACCGCCGTCCGGTGTATATTCAATATATTCCTCACATGGAAAAGTACTTGATTCGGGAGATTGCACCACTGTTCCATAAGTTGCCATATAGTTTGGGAGAACGGACACCCCGTGAAAATATGTTCTGTTGATTCATCGTGACTCCCGCACAACCTGCATAAGGACACATCAACAACAATGTTTTTTTTTTCCAAAGACATTGCCGTCGGAAGCCTATCTAGCATAGCTCTCCATGCTACCACCCCTATTTTTTTTGGGACCCAACTATTCCAGAAAAAACCTTCAAGTATCTGCACTTTATTGAACTCCTCCAAATAGGTTCTAATGCTCTTAACCGAGAAAACACCCTCCCCTTTTAACGCCCAAACCCATTTATCTAGACCTGTATTGATCGATACACCCCGAAGCATCTGTTCCAAGCGCGATTGATCGACGACATCCTCGCTTTGACTAACCTCCCTCCTCCATTCCCATCGAAACACAATACCATCATCAACCATCCTAACCCGCTCTGCCACCTCACAGAACTTGTGCTTTTCAATCGCATATAACCTAGGAAACCCTTCTGCCAAAGTATCTGAACCAGCCCACACATCATGCTAGAACAGAACACTTGACCCATTACCCAACACACTTTTAACAAGAACTCGGATATTGACATTATACCGAGCCAATGAGTCCGCAATGCCCACAATCTGTTTCCATGGCCCTCCAATCGATATCTTTGCTGACATAAAACACCACCTGCTAGCACAATTATGGATAGCCCATATTACCTTTCGCCAAAGTCCATTCTGGTCAACCTTGAACCTCCACCACCACTTCGACAGGAGACCCAGGTTAGTATTAAGGAGCTACCCGAAGCCCATACCCCCATGTTTCTCTGTTCTGATTACCTTTTCCCAGGCGACCCAACATACCTTCCTTACGTTCTCGCTACCTCCCCAAAAGAATGTCCTCCTTAGCTTTTCTAATAGATTGATTACTTGTATTGGGGCTTTGAAAAGAGAGAAGTAGTAGATCGGGAGCGCACTGAGAACTGATTTAAGTAAGGTAATCCGACCCCCGAAAGACAAAGATTTTTATCACAGTGGCCAAGAGTTTTACCACAGTGGCCATTGCTTCAAGTGGAATTCATGGGTTGGAGTCTCAATAGGTGCAATATGCTTCAAGTGGGCCAAGAGTTTTACCACAGTGACCATTTGGGTGGTGGGTTTCCCTTGGAATGATGAGCGAGCCGGGTCACCAGCGTTGTCTGTGTTCGGGGACGTGGGTGATCTTTCGCCAATGGGTTTACCCGGGTGACCGAGCTTAAAAATTATTCGTTGATCGTTAAAAAAAATCGACTTGCCGTTTAGATCTTAAGAATTTAGTAATCATCGATGGTAGATATGATATTTTTTTTAACGGCTCATTAGATAACTTAACGGGTCGTTAGCCCACACGATCATATATTCTTTATTAAGGTTTCAATTCATATTATTAAAATTTTAGCGTAGATCACCTTAACTGTTTATCAACTTAAGCTAAGAATCATTGATGATAAATATAAAACCAAGGCAAATTGATTAAATAACACTCAGTAATTTCATTTAGTAACTAAATTTTCATCGGAGTAGGTTTAATTTGAACTTGGTTATTTATTCAATATTGGTTAAAAGTTATTTCACCTGGTTCATAATTATCATTATGAATTATAAATGCAAGAAATGCAATAAGTGTATATTATTATCGTCAGGTGAATAATTTGAATCATTTTTAACCGATGCTATTTCATAAATATGTAACGGAACTCGAATATAGTCTCTAGATATTATAAACCTAAGTTGTGTGCTAAAGATTCATCAGTAGCGACTCTTCCAAGCCCGTGTCTGGTTTTTTCTCACATGTTGAACAGGACGTCGAGCTTTCAGCTAATGGTATGGGAGGTCATTTATAGACAGAGAAAAGAACGTGGCATTGGTTTGGAATGAACGAAGTCGTGAATCCATAGTCTAAGAAAGGGGATGTATGTCACTATGAATGTGGACTAAATAGAAGAGTTATGTGAAATTGTGAATCAAACACATAAGTGGGTGATCCATACATAAAAATGCATTTTGATTTTCACGAATATATGGATTGAATCTATCATTTGATAAAATGAGATATCATTAACTGGTATTGAGATACTACTATCTTTCGAGAGGTGTTGGTATTTATGAGATGTGAGTATTGTTTGGTTTGGTTGTGGATCAAGAACCCATCTATAACATACCTCTTAGTTTTTTTTTTTTCCATAGATCCGGACATATCGGTTAGAAACAATTATGGATTTTATTATAGAATAACCCTTTTTATTATAAAAAAAGTTATCTGGTTTACATGCATGTGCAATTTAGGGAACCAATAATCCCTTTTAATTTATAATTTTTTTTAATAAAGATCATAACCAATTTATAAATCTAATTGCAGCTTGTAGCATAGTAATTCAGGTGCATGTTAACAATTCTAACCTTACATCCACTCTCGTCTTCCAATTATCTTTATAGTTAAATCTTTTCGCATCAATAACCAAATAGTTAAGTTAAAACACACTTCAACAACTAAATATAAAGTATATGAGATAAATTATTCAACATGTGAACCTATCAGGTTGACACGAACACGATCGTTTAACTAAAGTGTACACAGATTTGATCTAAAATCAAATCCGCCCCATTTATATTATACCCATACCTCCCAATCTATTAACTTGTAATGCATAACTAACCATATACTTATCGTTCTTTGATCATTAAATACATACGAAAAAATGTGTAAAATGATAGCTAACCATCTAACTTTACCCTAGATGTCACCATTTTCGATTTAATTGAAATAAGACTAATGAAGTAATGAACCAATGATATGTGTCAAAGGCCCAAAGAATAGCTAGTTGGGCCAGGCCCAAACTTCATTGAAACGGGCGACAAATTCGAACAAATACCATTTGGAAATTCGGTTAATAATCAGAGTCGATCATCATCTTCATTCTTCCAAATGTTGTAACAAAATCATCCTCTCAATCTGTAAAACCGTTGATTCACAATGCTTCACGAAATCCTACTCGCACTGTTCGGGTACACCGGAGACCTAATCATCGATCAGAGAGAACGTCAACAATCTGTTGGATTGACGCCGGACGACTCCATCTCCGATCAATGCACGTTTAAGCTCGCCCCAGACATCTCGTTTATCACACCTGAGGAAAGGTATTAATCGTATTCTGATGTTTTCTTCATGTTATTCGGTTATGTCTTCTATCGCTAGGGTTGTTTAATTTCACATTGATCGTATTTCTGTAAGTAGAAGACGAGATGAACGCCACTAGTATGGTTGATAGAATCATATGGATCATATGGATGAACACTTATTGTTAACACGTTACAGTCTGATTTAACGTTCTGCATAAGTCCAAAACGAAACAAAAAAAAAGTACAATAAGACTGAAATAGGAACGGAAATTAACTGATTAATTACCAATATAATACCATAACCAAACCGGTAAATCTAATCTATAACAAAGCTACTGATAAGGTTTGGGGAGTGTAGGATGAAGGCGAACAACGAACCTTACCTCTATCACTACGGACGTAGAAGAAGCTGCTTCTAGAGAGACTCCGGGGCTCCAATGCAAACAATAGAATCATAGCATTCAATAAAATATAGAACACAATGATCGATATCTAATCAACATAAAGTAGATCATCCGAGGTGCACTATGATCAATAATATAGACAATGAGCATACAATAAACAGCAAGAAGAACATAATGAGCAACCATATACAATGATAAAAAAGAAGCACATAGTGCCAATAGGCAGTCAAATGATAACAAGCAAAGGCTACTAAAAGGGGAACAATGATTACCAAAAGTTAATACTAAATCAAGTTATGATGATTAACTGAGTACTAATGATGATACAGAAGAGTGTGTTTATCACTGGTTGAATCTAAAGTTACCAACATACAGTATTGGAAATCTATAAGCAGATGAAGTAATTGATATTTAAATTTATGGTCTGTAGTTTTATGTTGAATGTCACTGTTAAATTTTGTTGTGTTACTATTGAGATGCAGGGATGTCATTAAGAATATAATTAAATTGGGGTTTTACTATCGTGAACTTGATCGATTTGCCACGAAGTCACGCAACCTAAGCTGGATAGGGTCAAGGAATGAGTCTCCATTATCACAAACTTCTGAGTCATTGAAAGAGAATAGTGGAAATCAAAGTGTTTACAGGAGGGCTATTGCAAATGGCATAGTAGAAATTCTTTCCATTTACAGATCTGCTGTTTTGCATATTGAACAGAAGTTGATGTCAGATTCACTACCTATATTGGCTACGGTTACTCATGGCCTGAATAAGGTGGGATATTTTTAATAATTTTATGTAATATGTAATATCATGTTTATTGAGTTCTCACTGGTTGTTGGTTACTGTAGTTCTTTGTTTTCTTGCCACCTCTTTATGAGTTAATTCTAGAGATTGAGCGTGATGGTATCCATGGTGGGAAGCTTCTTAATCTTCTATATAAACGATGCCATTGTGGGGTGCCAGAGCTGCAGACATGCATTAAGAGGTATAATTTTGTTCTAACATCTAGTTTTTTATTTTCATCCTTGCCCGTTTTGTCATTTAAGGTGAGTAAAGTACTGTATGTTGACTTATGAAAGATTTTTAAGTAAGATTGGTAGTTTCAGGAAGTGAAGTGTCTAACTCTGGGAACTCGTAACATATTCTGCCATCACATGGTTAAAGATGGGAATAAGACCTCATATTTTCATTTAATATTATATTCTCCATGGCCATATTTGTCTCTTAAGTCTTATCTTTCATGTGATTGGTTACCTTTATAATCTAATAACTTCCAGTAGAAATACCATCTGTCAGTTCCGTTGTTCCATTAAAGTAGAGATGCAAGGGGCTTAGCCTAAGACTGGTCCTGGGTCCAGCCCGGGAAAGCTTGATTGGGCCAAATAGTTGCAACCTGTCCTGACATTTGATAGAAAAGTCCTGTTAGGACAGACCAAATCCAGGTCCTACGACCATTAGACCTGAATGGCAGGTCATCAAGGGCTGAGTTGTTGGGACCACCTGGCCCGGGCAAGTCTATATGCATTTCTACATTAGAGTGATTTTTATCGTCACGTATATGCTGCTTCAAATCTTAATGTGCAAGAAAAATTTAACTGATAAGCAAATTTTTATGAACCAACTTTATTCTGTATTATTATGAACTCAGACTTCTTTGGCATGGACATCAAGTCATGTACAATCAACTTTCCTGTTGGATGGTGTATGGGATTCTTCATGATCAATATGGAGAATTTTTCATCAGCAGGTAAGTAATTGCCTCACATTATCTTTAGCCTATAAGTGGATGATGGTTTTAATGTTTGTAGGCAGCAAAAAGAAAATTCTGAGCATGAATCTTCTCATACTGAGAGTATTCCGAAGGTGTCACATGTGTCTAACAATGATCAATCGATAAGCGATTGGTACATGGGTTTCAGTATCTCCATGGTATGTCATAGTTTGTATGCATAAATGCTGTAATTGATTTCCTATTTTATTTGTTTAATACAACATATCCAACTAAATTTAAACTTCTCAATTTCCTACAATTTCGTTCAGGAAATGTTGCCAGAATACATTCCAGTGTCTGTGGCAGAATCTGTTCTTTTTTCTGGAAAAGCGATTAGAGTTCTTCGAAATCCAAGTTCTTCATTCCGGTCTGTGGATGTGCTGACTCGTCAGGAAACACGGCCACAAACATTTAAACAATCTTTGATGAAGGAACACTCATTAAACACAACATTAACAGGAGATGAATTACTGCCACAATCAGAAGCTAATAAAATCGAATCAAGGCTTAAAATTTTGCAGGTTATTATCATTCCCTTCTTGTTATTTCTAAGCTCCTGTATATACTTCTATTTTCCTCACCTGGTTAAATATGTTTTAGTTTCCAGATTTATCTTCTTGTTGGTTTTATCATATATTAATTGGTTTGATATAAACATAAATTAGGATAGAACAGGAATAAGATAGTAATTAGGATTGGTTTGCTATGTCTATATGTTCACTCGTTTTGATTATTAGTTAATATAATATGATTACTTTAGTTTTCTTGGGATTCACAAATTACTGTATCTTTTTTGACAGGAATCATCTGAGTTCCATAAAAGATCATTCGAGGAGGCCATTGGTTCGATCAGAAGTATTGCAGCCAGCCATGTTTGGCAGGTAGAGTTTTGGCATGCTTTTATATTTCTTTAGTTTTCATTTCAGTCAATAAATGATTAACCTTTTCATCCATATTTGTAGCTTGTAGTTGTTCTTGCTGATTTAAATGGCCATTTGAAGGCTATTAAAGATTATTTTCTTCTTGCAAAAGGTGATTTCTTCCAGGTAATAATTCATTGCTAATTTACAAAAGTATTTCTTTAAGTATATCATATTCTCATAGTTTTGCTAGTGTTTGAAACTGGAGTAACGTTTCAGAAACTTATTCAAGCAATATCATCAAGACCCTGATGGAAATTACTTTTATACCCTTTTAATTTCTTTATGGAACTTTAACTTTACTATAGAGCTTTCTTGAAGAGAGTCGTGAATTAATGCGTCTACCACCTCGGCAGTCAACGGCCGAAGCTGATCTAATGGTTCCATTTCGGATGGTAAGTTAGTTCCATTTCTGGGTTATTATTGTCATTTATGTGGTTGTTATGATCAGATATGCTCCACATGATGTCACACTTCTAACGCAGGCCACAACCAAGACTATCAATGATGATAAATATTTTTCAAGAGTGTCATTGAGGTAAAATCCTACTTTGTCCAATATATCAATTACATATAGTTTGTTTGTATATTACATTCCGTCTAATAGTTCTACTAATAACTACTGCATGCTTTCAGGGTCAACCTCAGGTCAAACCAAGTAGAATTGCAGAAGTCAATAGCTTATGGTGATGGAGGTCTCCATGCCTTATCTGATACTTCATTGGATGGCTGGGATGGTATTTCCCTTGAATATTCTGTTGATTGGCCCTTACAGTTGTTTTTTACAGAAGAGGTTCTCACAAGGTATTGTTCAATTTAATAAGTAAACATTCCTAATTTTTTCACTTTTTTCTAGATGCTTTTGTGGAAATCATAAAATATGAACCCTGTGTGAAAACATCTAAAGCTATTTTTACATACATCAAATCTACGGATAATGTATGGTTGTATACATCTGTCACTAAAGTATTGCAAATGTTCGAACAGGCCACCCAAGTATTATTTGACATCTGTTTTTGACGAAATTTCATTTGAAATGACTAATTTGTAACTTGTGTCTAATGTTTCCATAGGTAATTTTGTAATTTAGAGTTAAAACAAAGAGTATAATAGTTGTTTTACATGAAAGTTGGCCAAAACAAAAGAGCAATGACACTTGGGTGGCTTTGTTTTGCAATTCTTTGGTGGCACATGTATATGTTAGTAGTATGTTACCCATTAATTTTAACGGGAAAACATATACCGTTAATGGTTTCTGAATTAGTCTGTTCATGGGTTAGTATGCTTTAGGTACCGAAGAATCTTCCAATATTTACTCCGGTTGAAACGGACGCAAATCGAATTGGAGAAATCATGGTTATCTGTAATGCAACAAGGTCACTTAGATTTTGCCAAACGTCATAATAACCATGAAAACAAGAAAACATCTCAACAGAGACAGCAACACCTGAGACCAATGTGGCGGGTTAGAGAACATATGGTGTTTTTAATACGAAATCTTCAGTTTTATATACAAGTGGATGTGATTGAATCTCAATGGAATATATTGCAATCTCGTATAAAGGAGTCACGTGATTTCACTGATTTGGTGGGCTTTCATCAAGCGTGAGTAGAAGATTTAGTTTTCTTGTTATCATCAAGTTCTTTTCTTCAATGATGAACTGCTGGTTTGCTAAAATGTTTGTTCATGTGCTGCAGATACTTGTCGGCTTTGATATCACAATCTTTCTTGGATATTGGTTCGGTATCAAGGATATTGGACGGAATCATGAAGCTTTGCTTGCAGTTCTGCTGGAAGATTGAGAACCAAGATGACGATGTAAACATTGATGAACTAGAGCGTATAACTGAGGTAATTCAACTAGCTATTTTGCTTCTTCTGATTTAATAATATGATCAGAGCCTCAGAGGTGCCAAAATGGGTGGTTCAGGTAAAAAAAAAAAATATGTACTTGTCTCTTTATACTGCTCGATTGGTGTGGGTTGAACCAAAATGTAATATATATAATTATATTAGGTTAGTATTCGGGTTGAATAAATAAAATATTAAATAATTAGTAATGAAAGTTTGTTAATTATAAAATGATATGATTGGAGCTGCATATGAGTAAGAATATAGTAATAAAAAATGATATCATTGTTTTAAACTTTTGTTTATAAAACTCTTATTGCTTTTTTCTAAAATAAACATTTTGTTACAAAATAAACTATTAAAAATATCAATATTAAAAAAATCACTTTTAAAAACCATTTTAAAATATTTTATATTTTAAAAAATGTATGTTGTTTTAGAAAATTTTGTTATTTTTAAAATTTTATTTATTTAAAAAATAAAAGCATTTCTTTCTTAATTTATTGAAAAATAATTTTTAATCTCAAAAGGAACTAAATAATATTATTAGTATTTAATGCAATTATTTGATAGGAGAGAAAAGCGGGAAAATAAAAATTAGATGGTCTAGAATTGTGTCAAGTGTCATCTTAAAACATTCTTTTATATTATAGAAGATAGATAAATTTCTTTTATTAGTAGAGTGTTTAATTTATAGAAAACTGGAATCTTTATTACTATTGTGTATTACATCGAACAAAATGACTTTAGATGTTTTACTACATGTGAAAATAAATTTTAGCCGACTTTTAACATGTTCAAATCAGTCGACTTACTTTCTTTTTAACTAGTTTCTTTATTTTAAAGAATTTACACTTTTGACCGGTTGATAATAAAACTTAACTTAAATCAATCTAATTCATAATAGATTGCTTTGGGCAACTTTAATTGCCTATATGGGCCGATTGGGCCACTAATTAGCTAACATAGAAAATTGAGTTAATTACACAAATAGTCCCTGTGGTTTAGTGCAATTCCCATGTTTAGGTATTAACATTTTTTAGTAACAAGTTGAGGTATTGTGCTTTCAATTTTGTAACGACATTAGATATTAAGGCTAACTTCCGTTAATATTTTCGTTAAATTAATGTAAAATGACCAAATTACCCTTTTAGGGTCATTTATGTAATTACTAATATCAAGGGACCATTTATGTAATTAAATCAAAAACAAAAAAAATAAAACCCAACCCACCCATCTCCCTCATCTGCAACCGCCACCACCACAAGCTCGACCACCATCGCCGGTCGAACACCTATCTACCACCGCCACTGCCGCCATCAAACCCACCTTCTTTTTTCCCTTCACCTTCGGAAAT
>BJCN01334283.1:0-15183 GCA_018326445.1 Flaveria brownii
AATATTAACGTTTATATAGTACTTGAAATGGAATATTGCGTTTATGTAGTAGTTGAAATGAAATGAATTTATATCGTAGAAATTTGAATTATTAAATGAATTTATAAACTAACGTTTATATAGTAGTTGAAATGGAATATTGCATCTCGTCACATAATTAACACGAATATCGAGGAATATTACGTCATATCAAATAATGTAATAAATACAAATTTACACGACTATCGAGGAATATTACATCATATCAAATAACGTAATAAATGCAAAATTACACGAAAAACGAGGAATAATATATCTCGTCAAATTATTAAAGGTGAAACTAGGACCCGTAAAGAAGTTCACGGCCCGTAACATGATTGCCAAACGGGCCGTGAAATGGTTCACGGACCGTGAATAAATACGACCGTGATCATATTCACGGGCCGTTACGTTTTTTATTTACGTTTTTGAATGACTGATTTGACTACCAACAGACCATACGGCTCGTGAAGGGCCTTACGGCCCGTAAGCAGGGCGTCTGAATATCCATGAGGGCGTCTCTTTAGTAGGCCCCTTTCATGAAACCACCAAGTAATAAGATCCATTGGGTAAAAACATTGATGTGTCATTCTCTCTCCTCTTATCTTCTACCCCCTATTTCAGCTCTTCTTTACATCCCACTCAAACCCTAGAGACAAACCAATTTGTACTCTCAGAAACTCAAGATTTCACATATTCATAAATCATCATCATCTTCTTCAACAAATCACTTTTATCATATACATCGATTAGGCTCTATGGATTCTTAGATCTTAGGTGCATTAAACATCATCATCTACTTCATAGCATCCACTAATGTCAACTAATTGCAACAAAGAATCATCGTATCAAACTCAACATAGATCAACTCCAACTCAGTTCTCTTATCTTTACTCGATCCAAAGTTCAAATGGTTCTTACTCAAACCACGGAATCTGAAATCTTAATAGATGTTGTTGTATCATGTTAATCTGTGACAACCCTAAAATTAAGGTAAGATATAACCCTAAATATTTTCACATATTAATTATTATGTGACTATATTATTATGACATGTATGTATATTTTATGTACGAATGTAAGCTTGCATGCATGAAATTTTGGATGCATGAACACGTTTAAAAGCATACGATTAAGGCTTGCAAATTAACTATGTTACTATATATGTGTTTTATAAGTAAGCATGCTTGCATGGATAAGTTTATGTGTGCATGTATAGATTGAATTACCAAAAATGATAAATTGCCAAATACACCTCAAACCATGTAAAGATCACAATGTACCATATTATAACTCAACCACAACACCTTGATCATCAAAGGAACTTAACATCAACACAAAACAAATCAAACCCTAAACACCTAAACCTCAACATAACCATAACCGAAGCATTAAACCCGGTCCATTAGACTAACCAAAACCACCCGATTAAAACTCTAATCATGATGATTAACACTTTAACCAATCAAGACACCTAGCACTCCTCCTTGGCCTCCACCTTGCATGCCACCATGATCACCCCTCCAACCGCCACCTAAGCCTATAATATTGACTAAGCAAGCCTAAGGGGAGACACTCATCTAAGCTAGTATTAGAGCTTATGATGATGCCATTAAATGGCAATCGCCCGAAGGCCTATATAAGCCACACTCTCGGTCGATTTCCATGCACCACAACCTTCCACCAACTCTCTCTCGGTTTCTATAGCAACCACCATCATCTCCACACCCTTGCCTTCTCTTGACCGAGACACATCCACAAACACCACTACCTTACATCACCATCGTGAACCGACAACCATCATCAACCACCACCATCCACACACCCCTCGACACTCTCTCGGCTTTTATCACACAACATCATCTTCCCAAGCTTGTGAGATAAAGAACTCCCGAGACTCGGAACATCATGAAGCTAATCCACCACCTCTCTCTAATAAACAAGGTATAACCCTCAAAACCAATAACTAACAAGTTGTATATATGGGTTTAACTAAACACATATGATTAACTCATTAGCTAAATCATCAAGGTTCTTTACAAACACTTATGAACATATAGTTTTCATCAGAAATCAGTATAAAAAGGAGTTAAACGCAGGAAGCTAAAACATTTATAAAAATCAAGGATTTAATACAAATAAAGGAGTTAATCTAGATAAAAAGGTTTATTATTTAAATGAATATGATTGTGGGATAAACATTAGAAAGTTTATAGAAAAATATTGATTTATCATTCTGTAAATTTTAGTAAAAATATAATAAGTAAAATAATTTATACAAATTAATTAAAATAAAGAAAATACTCAAAAATACAAATAAATTCGAGAAAATTCTGAAAAAATCACAGAATTACTCTCTTGAGATATAAAGGCTCCAGAAATTATTTTGTAATTTATTTCCTTTTTATGATTGAAAAATGAATTTTTAAGTGATATATAAAGGAAAAATCAAAAGAAATACTTAACCAGTACCATAAATCAAAAAATTCAATGAAGACATTATAAATCAAATTCAACATGTGGTGTAAATTTCATAATTTTTGGAGTTATATAAGTATTTTTAATGAATTTTGGAAATATTGTAAGATTTACAGAAAGAAATCTGTTGTGAATTAGATATCAGGAAATTTATGTGATGATATAAACTGTTGAAGTAATATTATGTAAAATTTTGGGAATTTTTGAATAACATTAGCTATTTTTGGTGATTTATGGAGAATTTGTGATAATTATAACAATTTATATATAATAAAATAGAAGTTGGAAATTTTATGGTAATATTATCTAGTAATATTGCTACTAAAGTTTTAATAATTGTTTCCATCTGATATTCTAAAAATTTTAAAAAAAATGTATCTAACTTATAAAATTTATTTTTATAGGTTACAATTTGGAGTAAAGGTGAGACTCATAGCCCCATTTTGGTGTTTATAAAGTTTTTGGTGGAAAAAGCATACTGTTTATGTTGATGCATTACTTTGAAACTATTTTGAGATATATTGTCATTTGTGATACAACCATTAATTCGGATGTGGAACCGCTGGATAATATAGGTAGCGCTACTTAGGAAAATATTTTGCACCAACAGGATGAGTGTTGTGATGCTACTTGAATATTTCCTGCACCAACAGAGTGAGTGTTGTGATGCTATATTATCTGATTTTATGAATTATTCATGACAGTATGAATTATGTGTGTGAGCAGTTTTGTTTGTAATTGGTGCATCAATAAAATATTTTGTCTGGAAATAAACCTATGACCTTACCAATTTTATGTTGACTGTTTTGAGTATGCTTTTTTCAGATGAAAATGACTAACAATGTTGATTTCTCTTTTGATGTGTACGATGACTGGGGTGAAGTTGTTGGAAGGGTTTGTGTAAATCTAGCTGTCAACATCTATGATGGCAGTGTTGTGGTGGACGTTCATTTCCATCGCATTTGAAGATGTTTTAGTTAAATAAAAGTTGTAATAAGGATTATATCAAATTTTGACCTTATATGTAAATGATGTAATCCTAACTTATGTTATATAATCAAGTTATGTGTTTTATGTGTTAATATTGTTTGTAATTTGATTCCTTATAATCAAATGCTTTCTGAACAAACAAGTCACACCCAAATCGCTTCACGCTTCCGCCGGGATATGACAGGTTGGTATCAGAGCCATTGGTTATAGAGAATTAGGCACCATGAAATACCTAGACTATAACCATAAGCTCAAATGGTGATGCATAAAGTATTTGATAAACATATATATTTGTGTGATATGATTTTATGTGAAAATTCTATGATTTTATTCTTAACTCTAATAATTATAATAATAAAATATGTGACATATAGAATATCTATGAAAATATGTGACTAACCATTTTATGAAAATTATAAAGAAATTTTTGCAGTTATGAATTCAGATAGTTACCACAATGAGACTGATCATTCCGAATACTCAGACCATAGCAACCTTAAGGAAATAACATCTGAACCAGAACCCCAGCAAGATATGAAGAATTCCCAAATTGAAGTTAAAAACAACAATAGGCCAAAATTTTATGTCCGACGTGCACCAGTAAACATCGGGGGATATACAATTAAGACCCCTAGGAAAAAGATACGACATGAAGACAGATTTATAGCTAAGCAAGCTGAAGATATAGAAATACAAAATTTTGATTCCTCCGCGAACGAAGGTAAGATAATTAAAAGACAAAAGCTGAACCAAGTGAAGATAGCTCAGCGGACCCTTAGGAAACTCAAGAAAATACAACAAGGAATCTGGAGAATCCAGAAGGATATCAAGAAACTCAAAACACCTAAGAAAAATAT
The DNA here is from genome assembly GCA_018326445.1 of Flaveria brownii. Lineage (NCBI taxonomy): Eukaryota > Viridiplantae > Streptophyta > Magnoliopsida > Asterales > Asteraceae > Flaveria > Flaveria brownii. The sequence continues at coordinate 4,344 of BJCN01334283.1, forward strand.
TTTCACAAAGATATGGGAATGGATTCGCAAGAACTAGAAGCTATAATCTAACTTGTTAGAATAAAGAAATAAGAACTTAATAATATATATATCTTTGTGTTTAAATGTTTATTTGTTATGTGCTAACTAAATTTGTGTTAGAATATTTATTTATGATACTAATATTATAATTCACTATAGTGAATCATGCCGCCAAAAAGAAACACTCAGCCTGTACGAAGAACAGCCCGCGTGGGACAACCTAGAACCCGACATGGTGAAAAAACACCTGTGAATAATGACACAAATGAGAATGATGGGATTTTTCAAATAGTAGCCTAACAAATAGAAGCTACGTTACCTACTCTGATAACCCAACTACAACAAAATTTGAACTTTGGAACCACCTCACACCCACATTAAAGGCCCGAAAATATTAATCCAGAAGAACGACAGGAGGAAGACATCCTGAATGGAGTCTCAAAAGGATGTTCTTACAAGACCTTTATGTCCTGCAGACCTCGAGAATTTGATGGAAAAGGAGGATTTGTGCAAGCCCTACGGTGGTTAGATGAAATGAAAGCAGTCTTAGAAATTAGTAACTGTGCCGACAATTACAAGACACTATTTGCTTCGCATTCACTAAAAGGAGAGGCACAATCCTGGTGGAAAATGGAGGTACACACTAAAGGTAGGCATATTATGAATAAGATAAGTTAGGAAGATTTTAGAAATCTAGTGATAGAAAAATATTGTCCTTATAATGAAATAGAAAAATTAGAGGCTGAATTTTTGGCACTAGAAATGAAAGGAGCTGCACATCAAGAATACACCGAAGGGTATAATGAACTTTCCAGGTTAGTACCACATCTGATAACCCCTGAATCAAAAAGGATAGGAAGATATATTTGGGGACTGGTACCACAAATAAGAGAATTAGTAAAATCCGCAAGGCCCAAAACTTTTCAGGAAGCAGTAACCCTGTCAGGAAGTTTAATAGATGAAATGATCAGGAATGGATCATTAAGCAATCCAAAAATAGGAGAGAAAAGAAAGTGAAAAGAAAACCACACAGGAAGGAAATTGAGAGAAAACCCTCAGAAAAGAATGACCCGACTTCCATAAAGAAATTTCTTAGGAGCAACACAGGAAAAGAAAATTGAAGGGCAACCACGGTGCAATATCTACCAAAGATATCACTCCGGGAATCGTATGACAGTGGTTTGTTATAATTGCAAGAAGAAAGGACATATATCCCAAGATTGCAAGAACCCCACTAACCCTAAACCATTCTGCTTTTAGTGTGGAAATGAGAATCATTTTCGTAATGAATGCCCACAACAAAAGGGTAAGGCTCCAGTTAACCAAAACAACTCCCGTGGAAGATCTTTCATAATGCAAGCTGAAGAGGCTCGGCATGAACTAGAAGTAGTTACGGGTACGTTCCTTATCAACAACTAGTACGCAACAGTATTATTTGATACAGGAGCAACTCGTAGTTTTATTTCAAATACCTTTAGACCATCACTTAGTTTAACCTCTGAGAAACTAAGACATAAATACGTGATAGAATTAGCTGATGGTAAAATAATCAAAGCTAGTGAAATTATTCCTAACTGTATTTTGAACTTAGATGAATATTGTTTTGATATAGATCTGATTCCTGTTGAATTAGGAGGATTTGATATTGTAGTAGGTATGGATTGGTTAAGTAAGAACCATGCTGAAATTATATGTGATAAGAAAATGATAAAAATTCCTTTGATTAAGGAAAATAAAACTCTCTGTATATACGGTGACAGACCAAATGGTATTATAAAATTGATTTCCTGCGAGAAAGCACAAAAATACTTAAATAAGAAATGTTTAACTTTCTTAGCTCATATAATTGATACACAGCTTGATAAAGGGGATTTAGAAAGTGTTCCTATTATTAATGAATACTTTGATGTTTTTCCTGATGAATTACCTGGATTACCACCCCCTCGTCAGGTAGAGTTTAGAATAGAACTAATACCAGGAACAGACCCTATTGCTAAAGCACCATATCGTTTAGCACCAATAGAAATGAAAGAATTAATGAAACAATTACAAGAATTGTTGGATAAGGGATTTATACGTCCTATTGTATCACCTTGGGGAGCACCGGTTCTGTTTGTCAAAAAGAAAAATGGAACTTTTAGGATGTGTATTGATTATAGAGAACTCAATAAAGTTACCATAAAGAATATATATCCTCTCCCTAGGATTGATGATTTATTTGATCAATTGCAAGGATCTAGTTATTTTTCTAAAATAGATTTAAGATCTGGATATCATCAGTTAAGAGTACAAGATGAAGATATATAAAAAATTGCATTCAGGACTAGGTATGGACATTATGAATTTTTTGTAATGCCATTTGGGTTAACCAATGCTCCAGCAGTATTTATGGATTTAATGAATAGAGTGTGCAAACTCTATTTAGATAAATTTGTTATAGTCTTCATAGATGACATTCTGATCTACTCTAAAAATAAGGAAGACCACGAACAACACCTGAGATTGTAAGGCCCCGTTCCCGGGCACCTCACAGCTGGTCACCATCGCACTTAAAACTCATCACTATATAATCATTACAAAAATCATGCAGCGGAAACTTTGAAATAACTTTTCAATTCACTATAAATGCTTTTGCGAGTTAATACAATATTCATCAATTACAAAATATATATTATTACATTACATCACAAAAGCATTATACAAAAGAATGTCATCCCAAAAGAGCTGAGTAGTCGCCTCCTGCCATTCTCAGCAACCTTACCTGCCAAATGGAAACACATAAAAAGTCAGCGTTACTGAGTGAGTTCTAGTTTTATAATAAAACATATTTTTCTATCGTTAAAATCGTTCTTTACATACATGCGATCACACATCATACGTACATACTAGATAATATAATTATCATCTTCTATCACGTTCGTTAACTTTCGTTCATTCAACGTACATCATTATCTTTCACTTCATTCTAGATCTTGTCAGGCTTTACCCTCTTCATGGCACTCAGCCATGATTATTGAGATCGAATGACAAGGATCCGTACATACTATTCTAGATCCGGTCAGGCTTTACCGTCTTCATGGCACTCAGCCATGATTACTGAGGTCGAATGACAAGGATCCGTTTTGTTCTTTATTATTATATTTCATTAACGTTCATTTCATACATTCATTCTTTCCATCATTACTTTTCTCATTTATCAACTCACGCAATACTCCCGCCTCATGTCCGAAGACTGATACTGTGCCGGGGCCTGTAACAAACCCCCGACTCATGTCCGAAGACTGACACAGTACCGGAGCACGCGATTCGTTTCTCATTCATCTCATCTCATTCTCACGCACTACTCCCGACTCATGTCCGAAGACTGATACTGTGCCGGGCCTGTACACAAACCCCGACTCATGTCCGAAGACTGATACAGTACCGGAGTACGCGACAAGGACCCTTTTCGAGTCTGTTGCGGCACAAAGTCGCTCACCTCATACATATGCTTGCAAGCCTTTCGTTCGTTCATTCGTACATTAATGCATGCACTCATTCATTACGTTTTTCTTTTCATTATCTTCCACTTTATGTATATAATACCTTCATTAACATTCATTAACATTCAACGCAAAGCCACAGAAAGATAAACATACATCATAACAATGAACATTAACTTGCACAATCACCATCATCATGCAAGGCAGCATCATATATAGCATACATCATACATAAACATGCAACATCATCATCGCGCCTAACATGCCCACTAAGGTCTCAATCGTCATCTTACATGCTCTTACGGGAACCTTTACATCAGAACCTACATCTGTGCTTCCCCTCGAAAGTCAGAAGTTAAACCACACTTCTCTTCGGGTGCAACAACCCCATTCGGGAGTATGGACACCCTTCAGTCACGTGGCCTCCATGCGACTAAACATTATGCGAATGGACCAATGCGGATGAGCACCTATGCGACTGGACCCTCAGTCGCATGACCTCCATGCGACTGGCCCCATTTGTGCGGATGGACTCTCAATCGTGCGAATGGATACTATGCGAATGGGCACCTATGCGACTGGAGTCTCAGTCGCATGACTCCCCATACGACTGGACCACCAGTCGTGCGACTGGACCCTCAATCATTCGATTGATCCTCAATCATGCGATTGAACCCCAATCGCCCTCCAGTCGGCCGTATAGCCTCTAGTTGGTCGTCTAGCCCTAACTGATGTAGAATGCAGTTCATCAAGAACTGCAGCCGCGACTTTCGACCTCCAAACCCTTCCAAGCCTTGTTTGAGCTCAAATCAACCCTTCTAATCCATAGGGAAACATACCACGACCTCATTCAAGCATATCCAAGCCCGAAATCAAACCCCAAACGAATCATACACATACACATATATACATAAACGGGTTTACACCCAAAATACCCAAAAACGATTTTCAGATGTGTTCCAGCCCTAAAATCATTTAAAAACGTGTAAAAGAGGGGTCCTAAAACTAACATGAACGATCCCGTCGAGTAGAGCTTCGATTTGACCCGCTACACTTTGATTTTCACGCTCGAATCCACCCGAACCATGCTTTTCTCCTCTTTTTCTCTCTTCTCTTCTCCCTTAGCTAAGTTTGGCAAGAATGGGGAGGGTGTGAGCTTCCCTCCCCTTTTATACTCCCACTCACCAAGTTTCTCTTGGTGGCGAGTTGGGTCCCTTGACTTTAGACTTTATTTCTTTTCTTCTTTCGTCAGCTTCAAAGAAAATTTCCGGGTGTTACAAGTTCACCCCCCTTAAACGGGTTTCGTCAGCTTCAAAGAAAGTTTCTCTCGATGCAATGATGTATATAACTTTCAAGTTTTAATTTTATAACGAGTCTCTGATAATATTATTGATTATAATAATGCATCTAACCCTCTACATTGCTATACTTAACTTTAAAATATGATTATCTATTTTGTAATAAATTTTAATTAGTTACTATTATTTCTTATCATACGTCAAACTAATTAAAATGACAAATCAAATTTATCTATATTGATGTTAAAACTTAAAACAACTTATATTTATATAGACATACATTTCATCTCTCTGAAGTTCAAGGTTCTACGTTTTTTAAAAAAATACTATTATACTCTCAAGCATTTACTTGTCAATATTTTTCGTTAACATATATAATATACTAATCATGATTCGGTTTTTGCTCACCATCGAAAAATAATTTTTGCTTTTTGAGAACTCGCCCATGGCAGGGACGAGTTCTGAGTTTGATTTGACAGCCTCTGTGACACGTTGATCGAGACCGAGAACCCGCCCATGACAGGGGCGTGTACCCCTAATGTCAAAACTAAAAAAGAAAACCCCTCTTGTCAACTATCTCTCTCAAAAAAACCCATTTTTAAAAAACCCGTTAGTTAAAAGGACGAAAAAAGAAATGATTTCCAAAACTCAAGCCAATAATGGAGATAAAATAAACGTTGGTAATCAAGTGGAGATATTTTTCAAAACTCGGGGATGAAAACCAAGATTAACTCTTCTTTATAGAGTAAATTACACGTTTCATCCTTTAGGTTTATAATAATTTCCATGTTTTGTACTTAAACTAATGAGATTACAGTAAACATTCTTTATGTTTAAAAACCTTACACGTTTCGTCCTTTCCTCTAACGACAGTCTATTCGGACATGAAATGAGTCATATGCTTGTTATGTGGGGGTAAAATGGTCATTTTATACATATAACTTGAAACTTAAAAGTAAAACTAATAGGAAAACTAAAAATATATATGAAATCCACAACCCAACACTTATTATCACAACTCTCTCTCTCTCTCTCTCTCAGCCATTCTAAAGGTCATGTCACCACCGGCGACGTCTCCGGCACTATCATCACTCGTCGCGGCGATGTCTCTCTCACTCATCTCTCTCTCCCTCTTTATTTTATCTCATGAATAAAGAAGCCTAGATCTGAAGAATATCTTTGATTTTACAAACCTAGATCTGATAGAAGGATGGTGATTTTTGGTGATGAAAGTGACGATGATGGTGATCGGCTAGTTGCAGGTTGGGGTTGATTGAGGTACGATGGTGGTGGTTAGGTGATCATGGGTTGGGGTTGATGGAAGTGACGATGATGGTGGTTGGGTGGTCATGGGTTGAGGTGATGATGGTGGTGGTTAGGTTTTCACAGGTTAGGATGGTGGTAGTTTTTAAATGTGTATAATTTATTTTGCGTTTCAAGGTAAACTTTAAGGGTAGATGATAATTTTTTTATGTTATTAAGATGGGTTAGGTTTATTTTTATTGTTTTAATATTTATATGGGTTGAAATGACTACAAGCACTTCAAAATTAAAGTCTGTTGGATTAAAGAACAAAACGTGCAAGCTTTTTTACACATAAAGTACGTTACTGTAATTTCCTTAGTTTAAGGGTGAAACCTGAAATTTACTATATACCTAAAGAACAAAAAGTGTAATTTACTATTTTTTTCTTTTAGACGACGGTAGTCTAAAATCATTTTTGTGATTGATATTGGTCGAGTTTATGACCTTAATAAACGAAACAAGTTTAACCATTTTGATACAGGTAGGCTAGAACCTTGTGTAGTTTGAATAATAAAAGTATTTAAATACTTATTAATAAAGAGATATAAACTATAACATGTTAATAATTGAAATTACGTAAAAATAAGTAATTTAAGATGTGTATAATCTAAGAACATGACACATGGCAATACATGTCTTAGAAAATAACAATGTAACAACAATTAAAGTTTTTTTATTAGAATATGAAAATAATAACTAAATTTAAGTAAATAAAATATTTAATAAATAGAAAGTAGTCGAGCCTGAGCTGAAGCTTTAAAAATGAAATTCGGACGAACCAAACTTGAGAAAGAGCTTTATTCAATTAAACACGAATAAAGCAGTCTTAAAGATCATAAACATTCAAATAGTTTTTTAATGCTATTGTTATTTAGGTATATGATTTAAGCCCTTCACATTTGAAGTGATTGTCAACTTAGATCGCTAAAACACTTGTTGTCGGTGTTTGTTGACTTTAATTTTATAAAACTTTCTTAAAATCTTTTAAAAATTCTGGGGAGGGTAGAGTTTTCATAGGAACAGGAAGATTGATGATTATTTGGCCATCTGGGAACACCGCCCTAGGTGTGCGGCCTGGGTCGGGGAAGGTAAAACTTAGGGGAGACACACCAAGGTAGTCGCAAAGATGTGAGATAGGGAAGGAGCTGAGTGGCTCTTTTGGCGGTGGGTGAACGGGACACAAATGACACCATCCTAGTTTTTATGTGATAAGAGGGTCGTGGAGGTGTCGCGGGATGACACCACCCTCCCTTACTAACCTACAAAGTGTGAGTAGCTTATATTTTTCGATTAATTAATTTGACTAACTCAATAATAAGCATGTGACACTCTTTTTCAATTATTTCAACCTAACAATCAGAAAACTCAAAATTTAGTTCGTGGTAAGTAAATGCTGTTGTTAGTAACTATACTACTAGTAGTCACTTAAAGATATATAACTTGAGAATAAATCCTAGTAAAGCTACGTGCAAATATTAGTAAATTTATTTACATATTTAACAAATATTATAAAATAAATAAATGAGAAAACGGTACAAGGGAGGAAAACAAGAAACAATGACTGTCTTGAAGCGGTTTAGTTTAGGTTGGGTATGACAAGGCTATAACAAGTGTAAATTGTTGCCAACCATGACAATCATGCTACAAACTTTTATAATATTACCAAGCAATCTAGTATAGAAATCGTAGTTTAACTAGTGTTCAGATTCTCGTTACACGACAGGGCTAGTAATCTTTTTTGCTTACTTACAGTGTAAATGTTGATACAACGAATGTGTTAAAAGTTAAAGTTTTAAATAAGATAAGAATGAAATGTATGTGCCTATAAACCCTATGCAAATGAAAAGGAGAAGGAAAGATAATAACAAAAAAGTTAATGAAAATGTATATAGTTATAATATAAAATATAGTTATAACAAATAAGTAGTATTCACATAAATTAAAAATGTTGAAACCAGGTGAAATTGAATATAGTTATTTACAAGGTTAACATTGTAATTTTACATTAAATTAACAGAATGTTTCTAACGGTGTTAGTGTATTTGATGAAATTGAAATCAATGTTAAAACTATTGGATTCTCGATGTAATAAATAAATTATTGGACTAAAATAACAATTTTCGTCAAACTACAAGGATTAAAAGCGTAATTTACTCTTTTTTTAATTATTTAACTAAAAATTACCTATTGTTTTTAACTACATAATTATTAATAAGCTAAATTTAATATCTTAATTATTTATTATATTCTTCAAATGCTAATTTTAGATACTTAACAAATTAGTTTTTGAAATGCTAAATTTAGGTAGGTAATATTTTATCTCTTGGTTATACGAGACCAGCTTATTGTAATTAAAATAAGCTTTCATAATTTTTTAGTGTACATTGTCGTAAAAAAAAAAAAATTGGCATAATTTTTCAAAATCAAGTCGTGTCAAATATGATATATTTGTACCTTTTTTATTTCAAATTATCTTTTCTGTTCTTTTAACACTTTTTTACAATGGCTTCTTGATTTTCCAATATAGACATGTTTTTTCTATATTACCACATTCAAAATTAAATTGTCGTAACTTTATACACTTTTCTTTACATACTAAATAAAAAAATGCCAATGTTGCAATTCGCGACGTCCACTAGTTAGAGACACATGCAAAGTGGACAAGATTCTTTAATCAATGTTTGTTTTTATGTTTTTTTTATAGGGTTACAAACGAGTTGAACCGAACTAAGCCAGGTTGGGTTCGGGCTTGATTCGTTCAAAACCAAGTCGATCCAGTTGACTTGTTTATTTTATCAAACTCAAATATATAAGGTCAGGCTCGGCTTATTTACGGAGGACTCAAGCCGATCTGAGCCACGTCGCGAGCTAATGGGTTGATGATATTCAGTATTATAACATGATATTTTTATGTTTTTAGTCTTTAACTTATGTGGAATAAAGTTACTTTGAGTATTTGTGTGTTTGTAGGTGAGAAGAAAAAATACAAAAGTTAACGAAGCTTTTACATAGAAATCAAAAGTCAAATAATCAAGAAAAAAATGAAAAACTGATTTCTGGAAGTTGGCGCCACTGATTGTGATATCAACACAACTGACTGTGGTAGCACTAGTCAACATGTCAATCAGAGGACCATCATAAGGACAGACTATAGTGGCGCCACTAACGTAGCGGCCTAGTTTCTTTTCTAGATTTTTGTTAGTATAGATTATATAAAAGGTTATCTTTGAAGGGAACTTCGATTTTAGGAGAAAATAGGTGATTCTGGGCGATTCGAGAAGGCTAAAACTCATCATTCCACCACTCTAATCTTCAATCAGAGCATGGAATCAAGAACCCAAGATCAAAATTTCATCAAGAGTGGCTAAATTACCCATGACCCACTCTGGGTGTAGGGTTTATATTAGTAAATAATGTTCAAGCTTGTTTACCTTTTGTTGGATTTAGAATTTATGTAATTAATGTGTATGAAAAGTATATATGCTTTGATAAATATTTTTTTGCAGAGATTCAGTTTTAATTGGTTATTACTTATACAAAAACTACACACACAAAAGACAAGTGCACCTGTCGTGTGGTAATATACTGATGGTAAGAACCGAGTATCAATCTGTGGCACATCGAGCCTACTCAACAACCTTTTATGATTGACTACCAGATTTGATTTTGTTTTGAGAAATGATAAGTTGCATTAATATAATCAAGATTTTTAGGGTTAAAAACAATAATTAAAATAAAAGTAAAAGTAAGATTGAAGCTTTTAAGTTTTAAGACAGGGAATAAATGTTATCATCCTAATTAGATTACACTTATCTAACTGTGATTAATATCATGGTGTGAGTAAAGATATAAGTTTAAGTAGTTATGTTAATGTTTATAAACGTGAGCCAATACGGATTCTCGTCTGCCAGCTCCGTAGTGACTAGGACACCAGCATGAGTAACTTACAGTACTGATCAATCAAAGTCACTAGTAATATAGGTAAATCTAGTGTAGCCTTTTAACATACGATTTCTGAAAACATAACTTAACGTTAAAAAGAAAGTTGATCAGGTTCTTTTTTAACATACCAATAATTTTAGAAAACCATAATAATTACTGTGGGTTTCTCAGACTAAGAAAAGAGAACCCGCTAATGAACAAGAAGCTAAAGTTATATGATTTCTAATAACCATTTCTAGTTCATTAGCAGTAGATTTATTATGAAAACCGGTTTCGTGAATAAAAGTTAGTTCATACGTTTTTCAACATTGTATGAAATTCACAATTACAAATCATAAGTTCATAACTTCCCGTTCAAATGTAGATGTTACCTATCAAATGCTTATCCAAGATTATCATAATATTAACATAACATAAATCACACTATTAGTTCATTAGAAATTATATAAGTTTCATCTAATTAGGATAATAATTAGAGTTTAGCTCATAATGAGCTTTAACATAACAACAAGTAACATAGAGGATAGATATGAAATCATCGGTGAAATAGAACAATCAAACTGTGATCTGTTACACCCCAACCGACGGCGGAATCATCGGGGCGGACCAATGGAAATCGATTATTCACAGCACATGGGACTAAACAAATCGAAGTAATATTAAGTGTCACTTGCATTAAAGAATTCTAATACATTTAAACAATAATCCAAATAACGTAATAGTAATTGTCTTTTATTTTGATTGAGTCCGGGTCCTAGATGAGCATGTAGAAGTCCACTAACTTGCTTAACC
>BJCN01334284.1:0-10946 GCA_018326445.1 Flaveria brownii
TGGTTGATGACAAAGCTTAGAAACGATTGGATGACTGAAGAGGGTTGACTTGATACTGATTTATTGGATAATTAGATTATACTAGTATTTGACATGATTAGTTGTATAGGTTTGTTGACAAAAACCTGTCTCCAATTACTATCTTAACTGATTTTAGAACACTATATCTATGTGGTGTTTAATAAACAATTGAGTTTTATGTGAAACCTTGAACCTGAAGTCTGGAAGAGATTACGTTCATTATAATTGAATTCAATCCATTTAAGTTTCCTTTGTTTTTCATTCAAATCACATCTTCATAATCTACTTTTTTAAATCATTTAGAACATAACTAGAAGCTAAAATTAACCACTGATTCCTTTGTGGATACAATAGCTTACTTACCCTAGCTACCTAGGGTTAATTAGGTTTTTGAAAGACTAAATGACGGTCTATCAAAATGGCACTGTTGCCAGGAAATCGGTCTATCAAAATAGCTACCTGCCGTTGCCAGGGAATCGGTCTATCAAAATAGCTACCGGGTTAATTAGGTTTTTGATAGACCGTCATTTAGTCTTTCAAAAACCTAATTAACCTAGGTAGCTAGGGTAAGTAAGGTATTGTATCCACAAAGGAATCAGTGGTTAATTTTAGCTTCTAGTTATGTTCTAAATGATTTAAAAAATTAAATTATGAAGATGTGATTTGAATAAAAAAACAAAGGAAACTTAAATGGATTGAATTCAATTATAATGAATGTAACCTCTTCCAGACTTCAGGTTCAAGGTTTCACATAAAACTCAATTGTTTATTAAACACCACATAGACATAGTGTTCTGAAATCAGTTAAGATAGTAATTGGAGACAGGTTGTTGTCAACAAACCTATACAACTAATCATGTCAAATACTAGTATAATCCAATTATCCAATAAATCAGTTCAAGTCAACCCTCTTCGGTCATCCAATCCGTTTCTAAGCTTTGTCATCAACCAAAACGTGATTGTAAAGAAAGAACTTGAAAAACTGATAAATTGTTTATTAACTAAAGCATCAATTTGCTAAACATTTGTCATCACATAAGCAAATAAAATACATAAATAATTGAAACAAATATGAAACCTATAAGAACCATCCGTCTGGAAGAAGTCATAAGAGAATTAGTCGCTCATGTTTGTGAATATGATGTTGGAAGGCATGATTGATGGTGTAATGATGAATGGATCCTTTGGAATGGTGAAAGAAGCTCTTTGAAATGCCCAAAATTCATTCCCAAAGCTTAGAAAACGAATTGGAAAAAGAGATGCCCTGAAAAACCCTAAAAACATCCTTTTAATGAGATTTCCCATCGGTTCCACCGTAGCCTACGCTAGACAACGTAGGCTACGCTGGACACCTTTCTGTTTTCACGTTTTTTTTCAATTTCTTGTTGTGCGGATTTCCAAGAGCTTTCCGTGGACTGGTAATGGGCCCCGTAACTCCATCCCTAGCTCAAGTTACGTTCATTTTACCGTTGCAAGGTCCCTTAACATCTTCATCCTTTCATTTTTGATCTGTTGGCTGCCGTTTACATCCCGAAACTCTCATATCATGAATATTTTTTCGTTTTCACCTTTAATCATCATAAACACCAATCCAACCACCACTAATCACATAAGTTCTCCATATAAGCTTCCACTTTGGTCGTTTAACCTACAAAAGCACATTCGCTCGTAGTTAATCAATTGCATACAATTAAACACACAGATACACATAACACTAACCATTTAAGCACAATAAACACCATCCCAACACACTCACATCAATTACCTTGCAATAAACATGCTATGGATGTTGTTAGGAGTTCTATGAGCAGGTAAGTAGGTGTTTAATAGTACATGTTATATTTTGTTATAATGTATCAATATCAATGTTATGTAATCTAAAATATTTCTTGCCCTTACAGGAAGCGGTATTCCATAGTGTGCCTGCAATTCTCCACTTAGAGAATATTAATGGAGGGAAATAACCAGTTTCCTCTCAACCTAAACATAATATATCTTGATTTCATCTGAAACCAACAGGTGAGTATTTCATACAATTAGTTTTTTTAATTATTATTTCTATTTAGGTAGAAATTTAATGATTTCATTTCTTGCAGAATGGAAATGTTCTGCATAAGTTTGATGGGATAAGTATTCAGGAATCATTTTAAGTCTTTTCATCTTGAACTCGGTTGATATGTGTATGCTCCACCTTTATTTACTGGAAATCACATACATACACTAATCTAGATCATTTTATTTACTAAATCTATATTTTTGCATTGCCTATATGTTTTAATACTTTCTTATGCATAAATATGACATGATATGTCATTTTATCAAACTTGTGACCCTTACAAAGTCCTTTACCTAGGAGCATTACCATGATAAAAAGGAAAGACCTTTTCTTGATCGGCTATATGTCTTCCTTAACTGGTGTTGTGTTCTTGTCATCATAATCAGTCACAGTCAGAATTATCAAATAGTTTTTCTTCTATATATGAGTGTGAACAACAAATTTTAATCAATCATTAATGCATGTTTAGGAAGGAGAATGTGATCAAATATTAGTTTAAAATGCTCTTGCTATATTCTGATTAATCATTAACGCTTCTTGAAATATTATCAAAAGATAGATTTTTGTAATGGAACTAAACTCAACGTGATATCACTCTACAATCATATTACACAAGCGAAGGTTATATCTGGAAGTAACATTAAAAATCAAAGATTCATTTTAAGATTCAGTGTGATGCATTCATACAAAATAATTTCTTTCAAGTTTAAAGTAAGACAAATTTTTATGGTTGTATGTTTTGCAATGACGATAAAGAAAAGTCAATGACAATCTCTGTCAAGAGCTGAATTATGTTTAAAAGAACCTGTTATTACATACAGTCAACTTTATGTTGTTTTATTAAAAGTTAAAGTGTAGAAACGGATTAAAATTGTTGGTCTTAGATAAGAATAGCAATTAACAAGTGTACTAATGTTACTTTAAATGAGCCTTTACAATGAAGTTTTACACATCTATGACTTACACATGTAAATTGTAATGAATAATATGATTAATCATTAATGCTTCTTAAAACAGAGAGTTGGGCGTATAAAACCAAGGGGGCGTATGATACGCTGGGTAGGGGTGTACCATATGCCGGTCTCAAACAAACCTCCTAGATTTTATGGAACTTCAAGTTTATTTAAATTTATCTAACCCCAATTCGAAGAACTTTTCTCAACCAAAAATTGAGTGATTTCAAAGAGATTTTTGGTGCTTTCAAAGAGATTTTTGGTGCTTTCAAGCTCCCCAGTTTATTCCAAATCATCATTAATCATCATTAGAAGCAAGATTGAGGATATAATGATGACGATGTGTGACTAGTTCGCTTTGTAATCGCTTTCGGGTGAATCATTATTGTTAAGAAAGACTATTGGTATGTTTTTATAAGGGTTTTTTCATGAACATTGAATTGTTAAATGCAATTAACTTTTGGTTGATTTAAATAGTTTTTGTATAAATAAAGTTATGTGCTTGATTATCAATTTCTAGTTTTCTTGCATCGTTAACTGGTTAAGAAAATAGGCATGTTGATATACGTGAATTGGTAATCTTATGATCGAACGAGTATTAAAATATTTTTCTTTGGTTATCACTTTAATCAAAAAGTAAAATACTAAAGTTAAGTTCTTGCAAGCCCTTGTTTAAACATATTAGTTGTTGATTTTATGGAGTTGAAAACCCGAAAGTGATTATCTTTCCATCTATTAGTAAATTTATTCTAAAGTTTGTTGCTTTTTGCATTAGTAATCTAGAAATCATTCAAAGTTCTGATTTTTATTTTCAAAGTTTGTGTCTTTAATTTAATCGAGTTTTGTTTGTCAAACATTTTGCACAAATTCCCTGTGAATACGATCTTATTTATCTTACACAATTAAGGTAGCTAAAACCAATATATTAACTTGTTTTTGATTAAGTGTTGACAACCTGATCAGGGTTCAAGGTATTGGCTCAAATCTAAGGAGATGTAAGCGTAATAATGCTGCAATTTGAATTTGAAATGTCCATGCATAAAATATTAAAGGTAATCATCATAGTGTATTAAATCCTTGATGACTCACTGAATACTAATATCTTGATTAGAACAAAATCTAGATACATATAGTTGTTCAGCACACATATCTTTCTAAATACAACCACAAAGCAGATACATATTGATTAGAGCTTGACTACTGTATTCATTACCGAACAAACATTTTAAATTTGCATATTAGCAGTTGCAATTCACATTTAAAATGAATATTGGTACTGATTGTTGTCTAAAAATATCATGTTTATCTAGACTTCATTTAAACATGTATTGTTGGTTTCAGTGTATTAGATGCATCTAATATAGTATGTTTGAGGTGTTTAAAAGAGTTGTAAATGAGTTATACAAGTATTTACACAAACGGGTCAAAGCAGGTTGGTTGGTAGAAAATAAATTATATTGATGTTTTGTTGGTATATAAGAATTGATTGAATTATTATTAATAAAGATACTATAGTTGGGTGGTTAGAGATTAAACATCACCTATCCTAATCGAATATGTTACATTCAAATAAACAAGTTACTTAGAGCCTAGAACTCAATGGTCCAGATGATGACAAAGGCAATAAGCTCCTTCTAGCAAACTAAGTAATTCTTTGAGCTTCATGATATTGGAAATGTATTTATGTGTCTTGTAAATCTTCTCTGATCATTGCTTATGCTAAGAGTGTTTTGTGTGATATGATATGAAAGTGAAAACACCACGCCAACCTAAATCGGTTAAGTTGTCTACTTATTATGCATTACAAAAATGATTATGTGGTAGATATGTGTAAGGCTTATGACATAAAATAATCTCGTCATATAGCAAGTATTTATGAACTAAGAGAAAACTAGTATTCTATTATAAATTATCACTGCTGCTGCATCGCGCAGGTTCTATACTAGTAATAATAAACATATCAGTGTCTTTCATAAGCTACAAGCAAAGAGGAATGGTTCATACAAACACATTTTCCTTTCGATATGCTACAAACATCATATTTATAAAGCTTCTGCAAATCCAATTCTGAGATTGTCATAATCAAAAATTGTATGAAACCGACGCATGAAAACATCTCCTAATTTCCTGTATGACATAAATTAGGAGCTTATGTTACACACTCGTTTAATTATGAAATTTTATTTAATACTTAAGTAAAACAAAATTTTCTTAAAATAAAATATAAAAAATCAAATTCCTCTTATGAAGATTCACTTTTACAAGTCTCCCCAAATAAGCATTCCACACCAAGACATTCAATATAGAGTGCAGAAATGCCAAACTCTCACATAACTTAAGGGTGGGACACATGCATCAATTTGTAGGGGTGTTTAAAAAAATCTGATTCCGAAACCGAATCCGAAATATTCAAAAATTTGATTTCGAAATATCTAAAATTTCGGATATCCATAATTTGGATATCAAATTTGGGTTCGGATTCGGATAGTGATTTTGAGGATTTTCTGATATTCGGGTAGAGATAGTTTTCTAAAATTATTAAATAATAATTATTATTAATTAGAAATTTTAGATATTTCGGATATTTTTATAAAACTATGGATATCCGAAATCTTTTTTAATAAAAAATATTAATCTCTTATAAAAATACCAAATAGTACATGTTTTTTTAGAATTCAGATACGAATCCGAATTCGAAATTTCAAATATCCAAAATTATAGTAAAATTCACTATCTAAAATTTTCAAATATCTATTTTGAACAATTTTACCAATTTGTTTGAGACGACGCCAAAATTTAAAATTTTCAGCAAAGTACCGGCATAAAGCCTGAATTTGCTTTTTAATAATTTGAACAAACAAGTATAATTTTCTAGATTTAACCTACCACGTATCATATCCTTTGACTTATCCACGTGGTTGACGCATTCCCTCTCTTGGTTGGATGTTTTGAAGAATTTAACATGTTTAATTTGTAATAAGTGGAAAAGCCAATAATTATTATGTGGAATTTGACTTTGCATGTCTTTATATTGGGAATTGACTTCATTTAAAATCAGAAGTAAAAATATTTTCGATTAATGATATCAAAGCTCACACAAAATGCACGGACACTTACCAAAGTGGGCCATGGAGTTGAGAAATATCCGAAGGAACGAAACCACTAAAGCATTGTACATCAGCACCCTTACCAATCTTAATTATGTACTGCAACACAATTCCAAGAATATTTAAGAAGTTTAACTAATAGTCAAAACATACCATATATAGAGTTCCCTTTTGTTAGGTTCTAACGAGAAAGGGATAATAGTATATGACTGATAAATTATGACACGTACATGTTAACACGATACGATACAAAGTTAATCATGCTTTGTTTGAGTGAAACATATTCGCGTATAAACAGGTGGACAAATTTATGACACGATTAAAATGATCATTTCTAAGTCGGTCTAAGCTCGCATTACGACACGAATAAACATGTTTATATACTTACTGATTTTAAAAGTCATATAAATAGTTTTTTAAATAATTTTTAAATTAGGCTATGAAATTGTTCTTGAAGAAAATATATTATCGATTGTAGAATTTGTGAACTTTATTTTATCTCCTTATTTGTTAATATTAAACTGGTTATATCGTGTAATACATTTATTAAACATTGTGTTCACGTTTAAAGAAATGACACAATTTGTTAATCATGTCATGTTGGTGTTTAATACTTGTGTTAATCGTGTCATATTAATTTGTCTAACCCGTTTAATACGATCAGGCCTATTTTATGGGTCCTATATATGAAATAGAAAATACATCATCGGGTGAGAGTTCAAATTCTTTGCCACCAAAGACGAATGAAATAGTAGGCATTGAAGGAAGCAATGCACAATCAACCATCATCTCTCCCGCAGGTATCAAGCCACATATCTGTAAACTTGGTATAAAAAGCAGTAAAAAGTTATGATCTAAATGGTGTTGATCAATTAAAATATGAAATGAAACTCACACTGCTTGCCCATCTTGTAACAGTTCCTTTTGTTTGGTTTTTGACCAATGTGTCATACATAAACCCAAGAATCACCTTACAAATAGTGCACCTTGGGGGGGCTTCTAATGTAGCTGATACATCATCACTCTTATCAACCACACTCGCGATGCCAATACTACACATCACCAACGGTCGAAGAATTACATATGAGGTTGTTGCAAAAGGATAGAATTCATTTTAGGGATGATAATTACATAGGGAGGGATCATCGTTAATTTCATGCATTCCGATCAAGTTTTGAATTAATCCCTTCCCCGACCAAGAATTAAAAACTAAAGCATGCATGATATGCAGATAGTACTTATACATAAACTCTATGAACAAATATAAAATAACCCGATAAACAAATTGAAACATGGTAATCATTTTTGCAAAGAGGTTTATCCATGCTTCAAACTCTACAATTGTATAATATGTGGTTTCTTGTATTTGATGTTTTTTATAAACAAACATTTCTGCTAAATTTGTGAGTGCATCCCAGTGTAGGATCCGTGGATCTTAGCATTAGCGACAGACATCGCATTATATTGTGTTATTCTTGTTCTTTCTTAGGATCTCCTCACTAGCTAGGGACATATGGAGACGCATTGTTCTCATGAGACTGGTTTGGTTATTTAGATCTTTCGTCATTTTCATTAATAAACTTGTAAATATTTATGTATATATGTGTTAAATTTATCAAACTATTAATGAAAAATTTATAAATGTTTATTTACTTTAAAAGTTTATAAGCTAAATTTATAAATTTTAGAAAGCATTTGTATATAATATAATATATCTATCTAATTATACAGTGTTAAAAGAATAGTTTTGTACAATAATATTTGATTTGGGTATGGAAAATAACTATAGAAGACGGTGATGATATGATACTGGAAAAATGTTTATGAAGAATAGTTTATTGCATAAGGAATAAATGTTTTTAAAGGATAATGAATGTGTTGGAAGCGATATATATGGCCGCATTTATAGACATTTCGGCAGCGTGTGTTAGAAGATAATCTAATGGTACCATACAATTTAGCGTAAAGACCTAGGTAAACAAAAGCACACATGTTATGTATGATTAATTTTTTGAAAACTAAAGTGTGTTAATTAGAAATGTAACCTAACTTCAGGATCTTCGCTCTTTGGGCACAATGCAATAATAGGGCATATCCTCTTTGGGTCAAGCTGTTTAAAAAAAAAAAACATATAAGGAGATAACAAAAGATTTAAGTAATAAGATAAACTAACATAATTCATATATGTATAAACACTAATATGTAGAATATGTTTACCCCTGCCGAAAACATAGCATATATTAGGTTAACAAATGCTTCCACCGCACTCTTGCAATATACATTAAGAAGTCCATTTGCTCCAATGGCAAGATTTATTTGTGTGATGACATTCTGAAGGCAATCATCACAAAAAAAAAAAGAAAATAAAAATAAAATAAAATAATAATAATAATAATAATGAAGAATACAACTTATAGTTGATAATAACATTAACATCAACCCAATCAACATTTATAAAAAAGACGATGATAAGTACCGACCGTTGGGCCTGCTATCAATGAAGTTCCTGAATCCGCAATTGCAGAACATCCACTCTTACAAAATCCTGCAACAAAACACAACAAGTTATTCAAGTTTCAAGATTAAAGATTCAACTAATTATAGTTAATAATAACATTCCTCAGTTATAAACCTGTGGTTTCTCCATCAATAAGTACATCGCTCAAGTCAAACTAGCAAGGAACAAAACCAAAAAAGTAATAAGAACACATAGGCAGTCGGGTGAATACTAAATATATATATACACAATTTGTGAAATGGTGGGAGTTATAGTTTATATTAATCGGTGAATATACTATTGTCGGAACAAGAATAATAAACCAAATTTTGCTCACTCGTTTATTTTAATCATATTACCCCAAAAATCAGCATGTAATCTCATCTACTAATTAAGTAAATGAGTGGTTAAATTTCGGTTTGGTTATTACATAATTAAGAAGGTGATTTCAATTGAATCCCTCTCATTTACAAGGGAGGGATCATGCGTGCATACATGCATATATACATAGATTATATACACACACTAGAGAGAGGAGATTTAAAACACAGAATCCTTTTTTATACAAAATTGCATAAAATAGGCAGAATTATTACGTAAAAAAAGATTACGCTTGCATGAAATTACCAAGCGAGATGAAATTATTACTCAAAAATCCCTCCACTCCTAACGTTTATTCTCGTTTAATAATTTTAAAACTTCGCACCCGAAATCCACTTTATACAATAATTTTCCCATGTATATATATAATCAACCCTGCCAATAACCCTTTTGTGTGACTGGAACGTATGTGTGCTTCCCCTTGTAGTGCTTTGGATCAACACCACCAAACACGATTTCACCACCTTCGCTTTGTTCAGATTGTCGATTCAACCAAAGTGAAAACACGCGATCCTTAAGTAGATGTTGATTTACGATGTTGTCCCTGTACAACATAGATATATGTTTAAATATGGCACAAGTACAAATAAAACCACTTCAATTACGCATCAAAACTCAATATATATAGGTTTCATTGGTTTGTAATATGAAGAATAATGTAGTCACAATTAAATACTAAATAACATACCACACTGGGATAGCATCACCAACAGAGTTTTCCTTAAATCCAAGCCCAAGGATACCATCAAACTCTCCTGCCAAAAATGTCACACCAGACTCTTTTGTTGCCTCGATAAATTCCTGATTTGATTATAGTTCTTATTAATTGTCACCTTTAGTTTAACCTTTTAAGTAAGTAACTCTAGTCCAACTGCAAAATACGTAGACAAAGTTTTCGATTTCACCTGATCTTTAATAACTAGACCACCAACTTCTATAACGTCTTTACTAAAGTACCCAGACATTAACCCACTTTCATAGTGGATTGCAGCAGGTCTCCCTGCAAGAACAGAACAAATATGTGTAGGAAGCTTTGGGATAAAAAAAATGAAAAGTTTGTAGTGGTAACCAAATTATAATTATTATTATCTATAATAATTATAATTTCATTATAGAATTCTAACTCTTTGAATACAATTGTTATTTAGCTCAAACTTCAAGGTGTCTAATACAACCTTTAAGATAGTTCCTAATTTGTCTTTATTAAATAAACTTATTTTAATCAATATCTTATTTAGTTCACATTATTTAGTTCATATTATTAATGTATTATTAATGTATTGCTTAATAATATGAGATTATTTAATTTACGACATTAAGTTTTAACTTATTTATAATACTATAATTTAACATTTAAATATATATTTACTATTTAAATACTTATAACTAAATGCTATGTAATTTAAGTATTGTCTTATTTAAATACTAAGTTAAAAACTTGTGCATTGTACATGTTGAATAAAAAACTAAAAGTTAATAATGAATATTTAAGAGTTATAATACGATATTTGAAAGAAAGAATCTTGTTTATTAAAAACTCTGGTTTTTAATTATTTTCGTCGTTTGAAAGATTGTTGTTTACGATAATCTGTTTTTTGAAAGAAGAAAATTTTAGAAAGACCAACTGAAAATTTTTGCTACAAAAAAATTTAGGTGCTTTTGTTTTTTTGCAACAAAATTTCTGCAGCCTACGGATCACATCTGCAAACATCTACAGCAGAAGATATGGACCAAACCTCCACAGTCTGCAACAAGAAAAATATATGTTTTTAATGTTTGCATACTGCTGAAATCAACTAGTGGTGGTATACGGAGGTGCTGGACGGTGGTGGTGATGGTAGATGCTCGGTGGTGGTGCACGGTGGTTGGTGGTGGTGGCGGTGGCGGACGATGAGTGGAGGCCGACGATGGGTGGAGGCGGACGGTGGTGG
>BJCN01334299.1:0-10547 GCA_018326445.1 Flaveria brownii
CCCTGGCGATAAAACTGAATGTTAGGAGTGTCACAAGTAGATATGATGTCATTTACATGTCATGTGTGATATCATCAAAAGCTAGAGAAAGTTACTTCTCCGTTAAAATGAGATTACTCAATCTTGAAAATAAAATAAAAGTTATAAGCGTTCTCGGTTTATTACCAATATAAATTATTATCAACCAATTAACTACCAAAATACAACTTTTGTTTGAATTTTATTTAAACACTTTGCCAAGATCATTAGAAACATTCCAAAGGATAATTCTTGGATGAGATTGATGTTGACACTATTGGACACCATATACCTGCATATAAATCCATATTAACGATAAGATAGATTAGTCTTTCACCTAAAACTTGTGCACCCATAAGTTTTTAGCATTTTCTATCAAATATACATGTTACTAGGTTAGAGTATCATGTATCATATAAATTGAATAAAAAAACTATCAAATATATTCAATAGTTAGTGAGTTAGTTTAGCATTTTCTATCAAAATGAACCTTGCAAGGTAATGGAAACGGTGGCGGAAGTGAAGGTCAAGGCGTACCTTTGGTTGAAGTATAGATCTAGATTTAATGATATTGTTTGGAATGAATGGGTCAAGAACCCCCTGTATATGTGTGTATAATGGCGGGACGTCTCTCTTTTTAGAGTTCGTTGTTTTTTAATGAAAGTTTATGTTCAAAAAAAAAAGATATGTATTACAGAAAATCTTCTTTGGAGATATATTTCAATGTATTAGTTTATAAAATAGGAATGCCTTACCATATTTTAAGAGTATATACAGGTGTGTGTTGCCTTCTTATTTTGTGACGACAATTCATAAGTTCGTGTTAGCAAGATTGAAAGGACCGAATTAAAACAAGTCAGATTTAAACATTCACTTTTATCATAGTAAGATAGAGTTCTTTGGAGAGTTTATCGATAAAAACAGATTTTTAGAGACTTCTATATTAAGTTAGTTTAAAAGTCAATAACATAATACTTGGAAAAACTACATATACTCTACTCAGGAGTTGGGGTCGTTCCCCTCACTTGGTCAGTTGGTCTAAGGATTGCCATGCTTTCATGTATGTTCACATGAGCATATAGGGGTGTTTAGAAAACCAATATCCGAAATTATCTGAAATCAAATTTGTATCTGAATCCGAATAAACCGATCCTAATCAATATTCGGATCGGATCTCATCCGAATCAGAATTCCTTATTCGGATTTTGGATAGAATTTCGGATATCATAATACTTTTATTCGGGTAATTCAGATATTCGGGTAATTCAGATATTCGATTAATCCGAATAAGAATTCAACTTTGTTTCCAATCTAATACTCATTACCCAACTACATATTATGTTTTCAATTTAATATTCAAGCTAGAATCTTGACACATTCTAGTCTTCTAATCATAAACAATTATACAATAATCAATTGTTTTTTCTAAATTAAAGATTCTAATATTCGGGTCTATACAATTACTTATTATGTTTCAACTTGTGTTCAAGTCAAATTGATATTTTCTGGTTTTATATTTTTTATTATGATTTTAAACTTATAAAATATTAAGAATAAAATAATTGGCCAAAAAATATGAACAAAAAAATAGGAAATTTGTTATGTGGTTTATTCGGATTATTCGGATAAATCCGTATTATTCAAATATATCCAAATTTGATTCAATTGAATTTGGATAGATTCGGATCAGATAGAGATATCCTTATTCGGATCGGGTCGAGTTTGGATAGAGCCATGAAGTTTTTAAATCCAAATAATCTGATCCAAGTAATCAATAATTCGTTATCCGATCTGATAAACACCCTTATAAGCATGTGTAGTAGATTTCATCGACTTTATGAATTTAATAAAAACACTATATAAACTTTATTTGTGAGGCTTTACCTTAGCTTGTTTTGAAATCTATCTACAAGTCAAAATTGGCCTTTTTAGTAATTTTACAAATTCAAGGGTCGAATATACATACATACATATATATATATACTAGTGGGTGCCCGCGCGCGTTGCGGCGTATGCGTCATCTTAAGTTAATGAAGGCGTTTGTATACATACATTAGGGAAGGCCTGAGCAAACATCCTCTTAAAAGTGTTAGGAATATTATTCAATAAGCCAAAAGGGTATGTTGTTTATTGAAATTGAAGTTTATGGTTCATGGTTTGGGTTTGGAATAAAGCGAAATGTTTTAGTTATGTTTTGACATATAAAGTATCTTCAAACATGATATAGTAATACGATAGAGTGCAGGTGTTGTTGCGGTATGGTGTTCATGGTTTGTCGTATGCCTTGCACATCTCAATTATCTCCTCCATGTGGGTCGTCCACCATTCGTCGTCCCAATCAGTTGTATTACCCTCCTTCTGGTCAGCATCTGGTATCGTGTTGGATTTGGAGAGGCGCTCTTGTTTCTTCTCCTCCTTTATTGGTGTAGTTATTTTCGTAGGAGTTGTTGCTGAAAGGACACAACATTTAAGTTAACATATGTACAGATACATATATGTAGATTTAATTGTAAATATGCATGCATCTATGTTTATATGGTAAATTGCAGGGTAAGAGGTGTTTTGCGCGTACCGATTGGTGGTGTTTGGTGGCATTTTTTCCTTTCATCTGTCATTGGTTTGCAGACACTCTTGCACCTTCCAACGGTTTGTACCGTCGCCCTGACCAGTATTCCGAATATGATTGTATCGGTGGGCAAGGGCTTCATGATGGATTTGGTTAAACGGTGTTTTGGGTACAACTCTGACAATAGAAAAAAGAACATTAGCATTGATTCAAGTTGGTCGGTGCGTGGTCGTGTAAGGAGGGTGGCAGTCCTTTTAACGTGGCCATTTATATGTACGTAGGCTATTTACAATGTGTTGGGCAGTTTTGTAAAGCCTTAACCCGATGAAGCGTCTTAAGTCAAATCCGATAAGCCTCGAAGTAGGGCTACACCACCAGTCATTGCAAACAAGAGAGCAACTAATGAGAATAATAACAGTAGGAAGTAATGTGAAGTCGACCCAAATGAGTGCACTACATGCGTTAATCAGGTTACATACTCTCAAAGCATAAAGAAATAAAACATATTGGGGAAGGTAGAGAGCATGATGTGGAAAATAATGTTGTTTCGTACTAATTTCAGCTACAGTTGAGGTACAAAGTTAGCAAATGCATGTGCAAAATTAAAGCCATAGTGACACAGCAAATTGTTGTTTTAAGCGGCGTATTAAAAAATCGTCCTAATCAAAATGTGACCCAAATGACACATGCGTTATTCAGCTTACATAGTCTCACACCATAAAAAAATAAACCATATTAAGAAAGGTAAAAACTATGTTGGATAAATAATCTTCTGTCCTTATGAATTCAACTAAAGCAGACGTAGAAAGTTAGCAAATGCATATGCGGAGTTCGTAATGTAAACACACATCAGAAGTTGTTATTGAACCAATGGACAAGTCAGGTACAGATTCTTTGTGTTTTAACAATGATTCTAGGCTTTAATATACTTACTTGAAGTTCGTAGTGCATGTGTGCATTGTATGGAAATAAAAAAGAAAGGTAAAGTTGCTGCAACAAAGAAAAGAGGGGGGGGGCTGCCGGTGCGTCATGTAAAACATGAAAAGAAACAGGGCAAATGTCGGTAATGTGGCACCTACCTGTTATCCAGCATTGGTGCTTTGTTTGTGGATTGTGTTTGGTGCGGTTTGCTGTGAAGTCTTTTAATGGTTTTGTTTTGGGTCGAATCTGCAACCTTTGGGGACTTCTAACACTGATTCTACACTTTAATATTCTAACTTGAAGTTCATAGTGCATGTGTGCATTGTAGGGCAATAAAAAAACAAAAGAAAAGTGGCTGCAACAAACAAAAGAGGGGGGTTGCTGGTGCGTCATCAAAGACATCAAAACAAACAGCGCAAATATGGCACGCCATCAACCCAACCCATGGTCCATGACCCGCTCATTCAACGGAGCTGATAGCTCAAGACCGTGACCCTCTTCTGCACTTTGAGAGCTTCCAAAGGACTCTGAATGAACCTGGGTCCCGGGTTGTGATTCAGGGTTAACACGTATAGAGAGGCTTCAAGTTGGACTTCACTGCACTTCTATGGCATAACATGGTGTACTATGATATACATACAGTAATAGTAATACCAAAACATTCCGAGTATTAATTGATCCTTTACTTGCCACACGACATGGATTATTTGTAATGCCAATTTGTTGTCCAATTTTTTATGTATATTTTATATTATTTGTGTACCCTTCAGTAGAAGCTCCAGAATAAGTTCATAACAACAGTATCATGATGGGTCTTCTCATTTTCTAACGGGTCACATTATTTTTACCACAACATGAAAAGGAAACTCAAGTACATGGTTCAATGAACATAATTTCAGGTCAATAAATTTAAAGGGAAGGAATAGTCAGGAAAGTTTCAAAAACATGCATCAACGGAGTGTAGGAATTCAAGTGGATAGCTGAATGGAACCTTGGGCAGGAATTCATAAACATTCGCTTAGAGTTTAAAAGTAAACAGATCAATTTGTCTGAAGCAAAAATAGTATAGCAAAAGCTCAAGTGGATGCAACCAATACCTGGGAGTGATTTAGCTACGACAGTGACAAAATAGGACGGCGGGAGGGCTTTACTTTCAATATCCCAAAGCTTAGTAGACTAATCGCACTCCGTGTAATCAGTCGTGCTGTTGAATCTACTACATAGAGTAATAATCCATCACATATGAATACTACATACATCAAAAACACTAAAAAATGTACATATATCATATATTCCTACTTGCTGTTGTTTGGAGTGTTTAAACAACCTCAGTCAAAGGATCAAGTATGACTCACTTCTCTGTAGTAATGAATGGTTTATATAAAGTTTCAAGCCTTTTATCGTGCCATTCATGTATCATGACAAGCACAAAACCAATATCTGTTGCAATTGTTGAGGGAATTGTCTAATACTTAAATCAACTAAATAAGCGGTCTTTAAAATAATATATAAATACACACTTACAGTTTCTGGATCCCAAATCCGAACAATATGCTTATCAGTAGTAATTAGCTTTGGCCTCTCAGAGCTGAGAGTTTGATGCCATTTGATATTCAATATGGGGCTTCCATACCTGTTAATATTTTGCCAAGTTTCAATAAAAATTAAATAAAAGTACACAGCATTGTTATAACTGTAACAGCTTAGATTGATAACTTACATGTGATCTTTCACTCGAAGAGGAGATGATGAGCGCAGATCATAAATCATCACCTGCAAATAAATAAGAATGAGTTCTACAAAACCAAAATTATGACAAGAGAAGACTAACTAATCATACTACATTCGCATTTGACATGATAAAACATAGTGAAAGTCATGGTGATGAAAACATTACAATGATATCTTAAGCGTACCTTTTCACCACTACTTCCAACAGCCATGTGATAACCTCCATCTCCATCAAACTCTATAGCAGTAACCTCCGATGTAAACAAGAGCTTTGTTAGGTACTTCACTCACCATCATAACCATTTGCTACAGTTAAATAGATTTCTACTTTCAAAGAAGATAAAAAGTAATAATATTTAGGATCTTTGCATTTAGTTGATTGAAGTTACGGTATGCGCATTTTTTGAGTATGCCTACTGCATTTGCTAAATCTAAAAAGACTGTATATGACTCTTTAGAAAAAGATCAAGCAAAACAATTGGTCATAGTCTCTTATTACTCGAACTCATTAATAGGAAACTACGCACCAAATTGTTACCTGGCAGATCATATAAAATGTTAAAGTTCTAATCTGCATAAAAAAACAAGAAAACAACCTGATCACCCTCGTTGACAGACGTAACTGCGTTGAGCCTGGCAACAGAAGATTTTATTCGCATGTCAAAGCATTCAACAGCACCATCCTCACCGCCACCAACAATTAGCCCATGATACTTGCTAAAATAAACAAACAAGACCATATTAACTACAGAATGAGCAAAGTGCATTTCCTTAATGATGTCAAACTCACCTTCTTGATACTACATTCAGTGCTGGGGATTGTGTGTTAAGAGAAGATAGAAAGCGCCCCTGCATAAGAAGTACTTATTTTAGCTCCAAATATAGACAAAAAAATATAATTAATATCTCATAATAACAGGTTGGTAGTTGACGAGTTTGGCAAATAACCTGCTCTAAGTTAATTCTGTATAGATCAGGAGAAGAAGCCGCACATATCAAATCACATGACCAGCAATCATATATTATATCCCTTCCCATCCTGATCATAAAAGAAGGAATAAAATATATAGAATTTATTAGAGTAAACTGAAGTGAACAGGATAAAGACAGTAAAGGTGTCTCCCTATCCCTTTGTTCCAAAACAAATGTAATATTTGACTAAACACAAGGTTCAAAGCAAGTATTTGACTATTAGTAAAAAATATAAAACACCCTCTAATAATGAGAAAGCAAGGATCTGATGGAAGAAACAAGAATATGATACAGATTTAGAAGAATTCGCATTTATGTAAAAAGAAAAATGTCTGATGAGAGAAGGTTAAGAACCTTGGAATCAGAAATCATATGTAAGAACTATAGCATTTCGTAATTTGTTGGAAAATCCACTTTGATTTCCAAACCGAACAAATGGAAATAACTAAGCAAGCAATAAAATACATCACGCCACTTTAAACTGCAACAGTCATACCTATGAAGAACCGTAAACTAAATAATCAAGCAATAAAATACATCATTTCATCTAAAGAATATTATTAATCGATACGCCGCATTAAAGTGCAAGAATGAAACCTATGAAGGACCTTAACCGTAAAAGGCAGGAACTTTAACTTTGTGATCAGCTGAATGAATTTAGTATCCATTTTGCTACACACTGCTTACTTAACACTCTTTCTGTTCTGATTCTGGTCTTACCTGCTGCTCCTAATAGTACTATCAACATAGGGGAGACGCATAACAAGACAAACAAATCACAACCACAACCATAGTAATTTCAAATATCAAGAATACTTAACCCAGTCAGCAAACATCCAGGACGTATAAACATTGACAAACCAGTTTATAAACTATATGAAGTTAAACCTAGTGAAGACCACATCTTACTTGTTACGAACGTTTCCAAAAGTGTGAATACAAATCACAACCACAACCATAGTAATTTCAAATATCAAGAATACTTAATCCAATCAGCAAACATCCATGACGTATAAACATTGACAAACCAGTTGTCAATGTTATGTGTTTAAACATGTGTTTATGACAAAAAGGCAATCAAGCGTAATCAACCAAT
Organism: Flaveria brownii; assembly: GCA_018326445.1. Taxonomy (NCBI): domain Eukaryota; kingdom Viridiplantae; phylum Streptophyta; class Magnoliopsida; order Asterales; family Asteraceae; genus Flaveria; species Flaveria brownii. The sequence continues at coordinate 7,305 of BJCN01334299.1, forward strand.
TGAGTATAAATCACAACCACAACCATAGTAATTTGAAATATGAAGAATCTCACTCAACTACAGTTGAAATCCTTCTTTAAACCCATTAAACATGTGTTTATGACAAAATCCCTGAAACAAACTCACTCAACTATAGCTGAAATCCTTCTTTAAACCCAAGAACTTCTTTAGCACTTTAAACTGAAGGCAATCAAACGTAATCAACCTATTGAGTATAAATGGTACAACATTGTAATGATGAGACCATTCAAAAATACCAAACCGTAATGACCTCAGCTCACATTGAACAGATTGACATTGAAATGATCAGACAATCCAAAGAAACAACAAACCCTAATTACCTAAGTTGAAACAAAGTCAATGAACTCCAGCTAAAAACCTTATTTAAACCCAAGAACTTCTTTATCACTTTAAACTGAAGGCAATCAAACGTAATCAACCAATTTAAACTGAAGGCAATCAAACGTAATCAGGCAATTTAAACTGAACGCAATCAAATGTAATCAGGCAATTGACTATAAATGGTACAACATCGTAAACGTAATGAAGAAATTGAGTATAAATGCGAGACAATTGAAATGATCAGACAGTTCAAAGAAATAGCAAACCCTAATTTCTTAAGTTCACATTCAACATGTGTACAACGAAATGGAAACATCGCCTTCAAATGAAGACGGAGGATTGGCAGCAGATGGATTCGGGTTGTCCCTGATCGTCATCCGACGGGGATTGTCCATTGCTATATAAATACGGGTGGGTAGTTCAACCGAAGACCCAAGAGTTTCGGAACCCCTCCGGTAGACCTACCGCCGTACGCAATAATGACGATGGCTGTGTAACGCCGGCGGTGAAGAAGGGAGGCGTTGAAGGGGCGCGTCTTACAGAAGGATTGAAATTACCATGTTGCCCATCCTTCATGCATTATAAAGGAGTAAGTATACGTATACATCTATATAGATACATATGTATACGTATACATCTATATAGATACATAGGTATACGTATACATCTATATAGATACATATGTATACGTATACATCTATATATATACATATGTATATGTATACATCTATATATACATATGTATACGTATACATCTATATATATATATATATATATATATATATATGTATAGGTATATATGTATATGTATATATGTATATGTATATATGTATATGTATATATGTATATGTATATATGTATATGTAGATCTATATGTATATATGTATATACATATATGTGTATATATATATATAGGGGAGGGTTCCTAAGAAAACCATGATTAACTAGAAAACTAAAAAAACTAAATCTAAACCATTGATTTATTTGATCAACGGTTGATATATAAAATGGCATTCTAGTAAATATTTTAAAATTAAAGTAGATCATTTTAATGATATAAGGGCAAATATGAAACAAAAAAAATGTTAAATTTGGAAATCACTATTAAAATCCCTACATTCACTCTTCTCTCTCCTCTCTTATATATTATATTTAGAAAAATCATTAGTTGACCTATTCATCATCTTTATATTTATCAATAACTACCTTCATTTGTATTATTATTATTTAATATAAACTAATAGTGAATCAGTGCAACCGTATGTAAATTTGCTTACGTATATGTAAACACGTAGGTAACTTGATTCCAAATATGAAAGCATGTATGTAAACCTGCTTACGTATATGTAAGCACACATGTTAACCTGTTGAAAGCACACATGTAAACCAACATGAAAGCATGTAGGGAACTTACTTACGTATATGTAAACACGTAGGTAACTTGATTCCAAATATGAAAGCATGTATGTAAACTTGCTTACGTATATGTAAACACGTAAGTAACTTGATTCCAAATATGAAAGCACGGATGTAAACCAACAGTCTTTTTTTATGTTGACCATGACTTGTTCCTGTAGATATATAATTTACATATACGTAACCTTGAATTGAACAAACAAAAAGAAGAGCAATGTCATTTACAATACACACAACTCATAATTACATATATGTAACCCAAGTTAAATCAAGTTAAATTTAAGTTACTACACTTACAAATCCAAATCAAGACTAACTAACTAGATGACCTAGTTACATATACATAGCTTAGACTAAAGTTACATATACGTAAGTCCAGATACAGAACACCAAATCAAGAAAAAAGTAAAAGAAGAGTAGGATGTTCTTAACAATTAATATTCCAATTCATAACAAATTTTTCGAACCTCATCTAGTCGTTAACATCTCAAACCTTTGACTAGATCCAGGTTGACCTTATGACGCGCCAAGAACCTTCAATCAATATTATTTATACCAAGTTTCAGCCTTTCTTTAATTTGTTTGCAGAACAAAGAAACTAGAAGTTAAGAGAAAATGATGAACATGTGATTTGAATGCAATTAAAAGTCACAGTGACAGATGTATTTTGGTTTATGGTTATGGATCGAACGAAGACATGGATCTGTTGATTATATGATAATGATGAAGATATATGGTGTTAATAGATGTCAAGAGAGGAAAATGATAATCAAGGAATATAAATTTGAAGTTGATTTCAAGAAGATGAAGGAAATGAAGAACAAAAAAAATAGGGCTGCAGATTCAAGTTTGTATGCTTGTAAAAGATTTTGAATTTGTTGATATTTTGATTTAGTCAACCTAAAAACATGGAAATTTGATTAGACAATAATAAACTACCATAATTAAAAATTTGTTAATTTACTAATGTACCCTTTCTAATTTAATAAAATCATAAAATAAAGAAATTATATGATTGGTTAGATTTGGTTTTCTTAGTTTTCTTAAAAGTATGTGGTTTTCTTAGGATCATTCCCCTACATATATATATCTAGATATATGTATATATTATACATATATATATACGTATACGTATATATATACATATATATATACGTATACGTATATATATACATATATATATGTATAGATATATATACGTATACGTATATATATATACATATATATATGTATATATATATATATATACGTATACGTATAGATATATACATATATATATATACGTATACGTATAGATATACATATACATATATATATATATACGTATACGTATAGATATACATATACATATATATATATATACGTATACGTATATCTATACACATATATATACGTATACGTATATCTATACACATATATATACGTATACGTATATCTATACACATATATATACGTATACGTATATCTATACACATATATATACGT
>BJCN01334364.1:0-21212 GCA_018326445.1 Flaveria brownii
CCCAATCAGGTCTCAGATGATCAAAAGTCATCATCATCGACATGTTTGTTCTCCAACAGCAAAGAAACTCCGACTCAGCCTCAAAAGCGCTAAGCTCATCATCATCGACATGTGTGAACCCAACGCTACCAAGGCAAAGCCTGCACCACTGTCGCCACAAGGGGGCGGTGGTCGGCGACCGGCAACGATAAGCCATAACAGAGTCTCAGGCTAATAATCATAACCATCATCGACAGATCTATAACCCCAAAGTACACCAAGCACCAAATCAAACGACCGTATAACCCATGCTACCAAGGCGAGAAGGCGCGACCGGCAACGATAGGCCATAAAACGGTCTCAGGCTGATCGAGGTTATGTAAGAGAAACAAAGAACCTGCTAGCAACGACGATCTAAGAGAAACATAGCAACCCGATGTCCGACAATGACGGACCAAGCTGGCGTCGCCGGAAACGGCAAGCCAAGCGGCCATCGTAGTCGTCTTTCACGAATGCATAACCGAGACCCCAAAAACGGGATCACGACTGGCCGTCGCCGCTTTCTCAAGGGTTTCTCTCTCTAACCCCCTCTCTCTCCAAGTCGCCGTCGCCGAGAAACAGCAAGCCAGACGCAAGCCAGTTAGGGTTTATCTCTCTAACCCTCTATCTCTCTAGTCAAATGAACGGGATCCTTCTAAGCAAAAGAAGGGGCTTCTTAAACAACCGAAACACACACGTGAAAGGCACGTGAGGCCATCAACCAAATACCTTAATAAGAATAGTAATTAGTACTTGGTAGTTGACATATATTTTTAGTTTTGTTAACAATGGTAACACTAGTAGCTTTATCATCATATGTGTTATAATTAAATTGCATTGATTTCTATCACAATAATAATTACGAATGATATGGAAAAAATACAAACGAAATCGAGTGGAAACTAAATGCAAATCGAATGTGAATATATGATAACTATCTTAATAGAATTGTAAGTGGTAACAAAACTAAAAGCTAAATGTTTAAAGTACCCAATTAGAGACTCAAGAAATCAAAGAGTTATGTTTACAAAAACTTTTCCATACACGAAAACTATGGAAGCATGCGAGAACGTTTGAGTCAAGGTGGAGATATGCGAGAACTTTGAAGACTGGTGTTGGTATGCGAAAACTTGGAATGCAAGAACTATAATGATGCCAAAAATTTAAGGTTTTGTGATAACTTTTATTGATTTGTATATATGTGATTTTTTTGTGTTTTCGTTGTTGGTTATTCATTTGTCGTTTCATATTCATTGTAAACACACATATATTGTAATATTATCGAGAGAAAACTTAGTCATTTGTGCGTGTTTGTTGTTTTGATTCGTATTGATTGATTAGTCAAAGTTTTATCATGATGAGTATCGATTTACATTGATTCTATCTTTGTGAGATGATTATCGATCCAATTTGAGCGAATTAAGAGAATATCCAATCTTTTACAAAGAGTGTCACGGTTTAAGTTAATAATATGTATTATTATCGGTCAATGAATAATAGTTTGAATTATAAAAATCCAATGTGTCTAGTAAAAATTACTAGACAAAATTACCAAAAACATCATTTATGTTTATCAAATTTCACCAGTCATCCTTAATGTTTAAAAGTAACGGTCGTTGTCCTGTATGTTTGCTTTTGTTTCAGATAAAAAGGACATGTTTATTGAGGTTGTTGGAATCACACAATCTCACCACATAGTCACCAGATAATGAGTTTGAAGAAACATCCAACCACTGTAATGGTGAACTCATTCCAAGTTTAACAAGTAATTAACCTGCTAATGAATTCTATTGTAATTCAACAATCTCCAACTCAGTCAACTAACTAAGAGCATTCACAACCCATGCCTTATAATTATGTGAGTGTGAGATCTTAAATTATATGGGATAGTTTTGAGTGGTTGTGAGTGGAGGAGAGAGAAAATGTTTCTGTTCATCTGTAAATTTAAGGATTCACTGTTCAACCCTTATAAATTTTTTAATATTTTTGAAAGTGGTTGTGAGTGAAGGAGAGAGAAAATGTAATGAAAAAGGTATAAAAATATATTATTTAATTAAAAGAAGAGAGAAGAAGTAGTGATTTTTAGTGTAATTATATAGATAAAGATAAGGAGTGGGATGTGAATGCTCTAATGCTACTTGGAATGGAACTTGTGAGTTGATTACACATCAGATTCAATAACTTTAAACTCTTCATCACTAATTCCTTGTGGGATCTCATTAGAAAAATTGGTAATCAGAGATATCAAGATAAAACAACAAGAAGATATTCCTGATTTCTAACAAAATCTTGCCTTCGAAACTGTACTAACAAATCTAAATTATGGTGAGTTTCTTAAGCATACCTAGTTCCTTTGGAAATGTTTCCGGTGAATGTCCCCATGGCCAAATCAAGGTATCGTAGATTTCTAAGGTTTGCGATCTTTGATGGGATTGAACCTTTGAATTCATTATAACTGATGATGATAACCTAGAGAAAAAGGCTGATCAATCTTCAATGCAATTGTATTGGTGAGATTATTCTCGGATAGTCTAGAAAACTTCAAATTTTGCATGTTTGTGTAACTCTTTGGATTTGATCCCACAAAGAAACAACCCCTGAAATCAATAGTTTCGAGCGATGTTGTGTTTTCAAGATACTCTAGGAGGTGCCCCATGAAATTGTCGCGAGGATCATTGACGGATTTTAGTCATGTTACTATGATTCCTAATCCTTTAAGGAATTATCCGAAGAAGTTTTTCCAACTCGCTTTAATAACTTCAAATGAAACAATTGATATCGATTTAGTTGCTTTAACCAACGAATGTTGCCTCAACATCCTTTAAGATCATTGACTATTAGAGTTTCAAATTAGAAAAGACGAGACAAAATGTCTGACTTGTTAAATGAGGGGGAGATATGTGTGTGTGTAAATACATGATATGAAAACACACAATTTATTTTAATAAAAATATATTTATCACCTTTAGACTAACTACACGTAATAGGTAAATGCACCTATCACATAGTAGTGTAGTTTGAGGAAAGAATTGAGGTATTGATCCGTGAACACAATGACTCCCAATATTAAATTGTCATTACTATATAATCGATCAATTAAGTTTGAATTTGTGAATGTAAAAATAACTAAAAACAATCAGCAATTTAAACTAACAAAGCAAGACAATAAAATACGAAGATACACAATCAATTAAAGATATCACCTGGACTTTGAATCCATTTAGCATAGCAATAACAACTAGTACAAATTTAAGGTGAGATCATTTTTTACGCATGATACATGGAAGTAGCTTAAATCCCAATCAAGGATATCTAGGCATATAACTTTTCGGAAAGCTAGAACAATAAACACACAATAGCAACATAAAGTTATGCCACGAGAACCAAATAATATAATTATGTCAATGTTAAAGATTAACTAAACTTATATTAGGGTTATCTAATTCCATAAATTTTTAGAAAGTTAACACGATAAACACATGTAACAATTTCAACTCGCGTAAAATATAAAAAGTTTATAACGACCCTTCAATTTATACACATCAAACTATAATTACATAACCAATTTAGAACAAATGACAATAACGATTCATGAGAAACAATATGGTATTCTCAAACATAAGCATAAGGATACACATTTATCAATTTTTTTAAAATTTCAATCTTCATTTATTATTTCTAGTCAAATGTCACAAATTTAACACAAAGATGCAACATATTCACAAGTCTTGTAAAAACATAATATTTTTTAATATAACATGCTCATAACACCTACAAGATTGAATATTTCATCAAATTAGAACAAATACACATAATTATTGAAGAATAAATAAGTTTAATTATGACATCAATATAAACAACTCCAAGAATCATGTACAAATTATTAAATCATGTTAAGTTTTATCTGATCCAAGTAATAATAAGAGTTTAGCCCATGAGACTTACAAAAAACACACCAAAACTCATGAAAATGAAAGAATTTATAGTAGATTTAGAGTAATTCAAACAATTTAAGTGAAGAATTCAAACAATTTAAGTGAAAATGGGATGGATGATGTTAGATCATTATTAAAAGTGTGACAACTTCAATTTTTGCCTTCATATGTCCCTAAAATTCTTGAAAAAGACCCAAAATCATCTACGAGTTTGAGGGAGGCTAAGGTTTTAAAAAACAGTGAAAGTTATTTTTTGGAAATGGGGTGTATTGGATTATAAACCCATTTTTTATCCGAATATAACCATATCCAGAAACGATATGACCATATTGAGCTTCAGAAATAAGTTGGTTGAAGCTTGAAGCTAATATGAGCTTATCCAGCTTCGATATGATCATATCAAAATTATTTTTTTCATTATAAACTTCTTCAAATATTGGATTTTTTTCATAAAAATCATCAAGACTCTTCCGACAACTATAAAATTCAAATTAAAACACAACTAAGTGTCTAAATAAATGAATTATATAATTATTAAGATATCAATAATACTTAATAAAAACTTTTTATATTTAAAAATAATATTAATAAAAATATCTCTTTTTAGTCTATTATAAAACTATTTTAATCTAAAAGATAATTAAATAATATTATCAGTAATTAATGTTATTATTTAATTATTAAAAAAAATAAAAAAAATTTGATGAGAAGAAATACGATGTTATGTTATGTATAGTTAGTTATCTTTTTTTAAATAAGAAGATGCTTATTTATTTTCCCTTAAATATAATCATACTATTAAACCAATTATCCTAAACAAGATACGAGGAACACACCAGCTTCAAAGTTTCCGACTGACCAAGTAAAAATATAGAGACCAATACGTATTAACAAGAAACACTAAGGTCAACTATAACATAATAAAAACAACAGGGACGAAATCTGTAACTTTTCTGGTTACCCAATGCAAGCGATGAAGCTCCTCTAGGGTTTAAGATCAATAAAGGGTTTTTGTGTTCTCTGTTTCTCCTCGTTCACCCTCTGCATTTCTGAATCTCATTTCATTTCTCACATTTTGTCAATCACCATGTGGGCGATTCGAAGAGCCTCTGCACGTATCAAGTAAAGTTCTTAATTCTCCTTTCATCTCTGTATTTGTTGGAATGATAGCTGTAGATTGCAGTAGGGTTTTGCTGATAGAATCATGTACCTGTAGCAGGAAACTTGAGATTACTTTCGTGATTAATGATTTCATTGTTTGCATCACTGAATTTGTTATGGCTGCCGCTCGTTTTAGTAGATTGATGAGTGATTTGCTGAGAATTAGACGTTTGGGGCTTGTTTTCTTGTGATGTTATAAAGTGTGATGCAGTTAGCATTCTTTCTTATTCAAAATGATCGAAGGAGTTTCAGGTTCACATATCAGTTGTAACTATTGTAATATTCAAATTTGGGGGATGTAGTGAACGGATGTCAAATATGGTGTGTTTTGATGTGGCTTTGAAAGTAATTAGTGTGACTTATAAAATTGTAATCACTTGATTAAAGCTAGGGATAGGTAGAATATTCATACCTGCATCTCCAAATCGGTTTACTTTCACAATAAATGGTCAGAAAACCAGAGTCATATTGTTAATTTGTTATTACCCACACACTGAAAAATAAGGCACTTGTTAACACCGAACTTGACTTTCTTTAATGAGTTTACTCGTCTACTTCTGTATATTTTTGAAAGTCAAGTTGGTTTCCACGGATCGGACCGAAGGTCTCAGGTTCGATCCGTGGAAACGGCCTCCCCACAAAATGTGGGGGAAAGACCGCGTACATCTTCCCTTAAATGGGACGGACCCTCCCTGGACCCTGCGAAAACGCGGGAGCTCTTTGCAGCACCAGGTACGCCCTTTTTATTTAAATAAGCGATTGTTGATTAAACTGGACATTTGTAGATCTGGGAACCTTAGTTTCTTTTATAAACGTATATCAATACTATTGAAATTTGTTTGACCCATCCATGGATCGATTTTCTGTGAGACTACAACACCAAATAAAGGTTTGGCTTGAATTGCTACCTCTTTCATGACTCTTCAGCCGACTTTAGACATGTTGGAACTCCATGTCACAGCTGTTGTAGCATGTCACTCGTCAGCGCTTGTCAATTGAGGTTGCCGGATCTAGTTTATGGTTTTTAGCTAAAATGAATACTATTTCAATTTGTTTGACACCTCTCATTTTTAACTACGGTAGTCTCATCTATGCAAAAACAAAATGCTTTGCGGCAACTCTCTAGGTGCAACCTCTCTATCTCACGGGATAGAGCTAAAGTTTGCCCTCATCTACCCCCCTGCGCTCGCCCGCCTGCCCGCCTGAAGGGCTCTACGTCTCTACTATTTGAGTGGGATGTCACTGGGTATGCTTGTTTGGGGACTTATTAAGGGGCTAGAGCTCTGATGAAACTAGATGTAGCTCTTTCAACTTATTTACTTATAAATGGGTTAATTTGAATTATGTTTTATCTTAAAAAAATCAGAGGTTCATAATCACTGAAAGTGTATTCTAATGCCATTGAAATTCCTTAATCATATTATTTTAAAAATTAGTCTAATATTTAAAAAAATATATTCTTTGATCAGTCTTGAAACATTAGTTGTTAATGAGAAATTCGAAATTTCTGGGCAAAAAATGTTCCAGGTAAACACAACCCTATCCATTTTGGGCAATACAAAACGCTACCTTTTATTCACCACTTCATCAGAACCTGGTTATGAAAGTCATTCATCCGACTCACTCATTTTGCCACCTCTATGTTTAAAGTCATAAATCATATCTCTACATAGTACTTTTGAAGAGACTACATTCGTGAAGATGCGTTAGTTATGTATTAGATTGTTTATCAATATCTATAAACCTGGTTATTTGATTCTACATGCTCAAAGTTTTCCCCTTTTCTGTCATCTTTTTTAGGTTCCAACCCATAACGCCAATAACTTTCCGTGCTTGCAATGCTAAGTCTGACACAAGTTTCAATTACACGGTCAACATTGGGTTTGGTGGGCCCCCACTGCCTATATCTGATGGATCTCTACTCGTAAGGAGATTTTCTCTCCTGGCCCGTGGTCTTCAAAAAGATTTTATGGGGTATCACACCTTTTCCTCACAGGCTGGACCTGAATCTGAAAAAGAACTGATTAAGGAAGCTGATATGTCTGAATCTGAATCTGAATCTGAATCTGAATCTGAATCTGAATCTGAAGATGAAGATGAGCTGGATCTATTAGAAACCGAAGAAGAAACAACGGGAAATAATGACGGAGAAAGAAGAGGTTCTTCGGGATTGTTTAAGGTGCTTGTTGATTCTTCATCAATGTCTGCTAAGGAGGCTCTAGATAAGTGGCTTGAAAAAGGACATGAGTTGTCTAAGTCTGAGATATCGCATGCAATGTTTGAACTCCGACGGCGGAAGATGTATGGAAAGGCTTTGCAGGTACCGTACATGATCATACTATGTTTGCATGCGGGTTTTAGGTGGTGTTTAGATGTGCATTATAAACATGGTTTGTGAAGTCAACCAGCCGTAACAATCAGTTTTAATGTTTGGATAAAATGCTTCTGGTTTTGATTATACAATGTGAAATAGTCCGTTTCATGCAACTGTTTGTCTAAGGAACAAGTAATGCTACTTATTTTAAAAAAAAATTACCCACTTTTCCGTTATAAATAATACTAGGATGAAGAAAATAACTGTTTAAATTTTATATGCTATATTTTAAAATACTTATAATAAATATCTTTTACAAAAATATTTTATTGTTGATACTAAATAAGCTGTTATATTTAATATTTAGAGTTTAATACTTCAACAATATAAATAAATATCTTTTTTGGTCATTTAATCTACTAATAGTTTAAATAATCATTAGTTGTCAGAAACTCAAACAAGTGATTATTGCAAGTTAAAACGACTGAAACATATCTACACATATTTCGCACCATGTTTTTTTAAATATGGATTATCTGGTCTGATTATTTGTATATCACATAATCAGTTTTAAAAAGGGGCTGTTTAATGTTGGTCTTAAAAGATATTATTGTAGTTGAATAATCAAACTCAGATAATCAGTTAGAGCAAGGGATAATAGGTGAAATGGTATACAGAACACTTTTAGCTAATTGTGGGAAAAACCCCTTGAGTTAGATTTTAAACCTGAGACCTAAAAGACCCCAAGCTCTAACCATCACCTCCATACCATTGGACCAGAAGGCCTTTGGTAGCCCGATTTTTCTTTAGTTACTTTTTTAATTACTTAACTCATTTGACTTGTTAGAGACATAACATAACCCAAATCGATCCATTCATAAGCAAATGCTTGCCATGTGTAGGTGAAGTCATCTTACTTTTTAAGTTTTAGCTCGCTTTTTGGAATTATATAGTTGTGCACTTGCTGCTGATCACCAAAAAAAGTGATTTGCTAATTATGCGTTATAATGATATATTCTTTTTGTTTATCAACTTTTGTACTTTGGTTTTGCAGCTGTCTGAATGGTTAGAGTCACAAGAGAAAATAGAATTTTCTGAGAGAGATTACGCGTCTCGCGTTGACCTAATTGCCAAATTACGGGGCACACAGAAGGCAGAAGCCTACATCGAGAAAATACCGGCATCTTGTAAAGGTGAAATAGTGTACAGAACACTTTTAGCTAATTGTGTTCTCAACAACGACATAAAGAAATCAGAGAATGTATTTAACAAAATGAAAGACCTGAATTTACCCATCACATCTTTTGCCTGTAATCAGATGCTCCTTTTGTACAAGAGAACCGACAAGAGAAAAATAGCCGATGTGTTATTACTAATGGAAAAAGAAGATGTAAAACCGACACTCTTTACATACAGATTATTAATTGAAACTAAAGGCATGTCACATGATATTACTGGGATGGAGCAAGTTCTTGAAACTATGAAAGCAGAGGGCTTGGAACCTGATTCAAGATTGCAAGCTGTATTAGCTCGACAATATGTTTATGCAGGCATGATGGAAAAGGCAAAAGAGGTTTTAAAGGAAATGGAAGGAGATAATTTAAATGAAAATCGAGGGGCATGTTCGTCTTTACTCCTTATTTATGCATTACTTGGAAGTGTAGATGATGTTAAAAGAGTCTGGGAGGTGTGTGAAAATAACCCGCGGGTAGAAGAATGCATGAACGCTATTGAGGCCTTTGGAAAACTGAAGAAAGTTGAGGAAGCAGAGGCGGTGTTTGACCAGATGTCAAAGAAATGGAAAAAACTTTCGGCTAAACACTATACTGCTATGTTGAAAGTTTATGCCAACAATAAGATGTTGCTCAAGGGAAAAGAAATTGTGAAACAAATGAGTGAAAGTGGTTGCAGACTCGGGCCTTTGACCTGGGATGCTTTAGTCAAACTTTATATAGAATCCGGGGAGGTTGAAAAAGCGGATTCAATTCTGAACAAGGCTTCACAACAACTTCAGGTGAAACCGTTGTTTGCTACATATATGATGCTTTTAGACCATTATGCTAAGAAGGGAGATGTACATAATGCTGAGAAAATATTTCATAAAATGAGGCATGGTGGGTATGTTTCAAGATACAGGCAGTATGATTCGCTTCTGCAGGCGTATATAAATGCTAAAGTTCCAGTTTACGGGTTTAGAGAAAGGCTGAAGGCTGATAATGTATTCCCGAGTAAAACACTGGCAGCACGGTTGGATCACGTGGATGCATTTAAGAAGACTGCGGTGTCTGATCTGCTTGATTAACAAGGTGCAAAGGAAATCTGAAAACCGGGTCTGAATATCTGGAGTCGGGTGTTTGAAATCTGAATGCAAAATCCTTACGGTTTTATTGTGAAACTAATTTGAATTTGAGTTAGGTAATATGTATGCGACCATTTTGGCTTTGAGACTATAAGCTACGTATTTTTTATAGTTTAAACTTTTGGAGCTTCAGAATTCTGAAGCATTTTTAGCATATTTGATGCTCTTGTGGATTGGCTTTTTGGTGGTGATCATGTTATACTACAAGCCGGAGCAGGGTTTGGGGGTGGATCGAAGGCTGACGTGTAGCACCGTTAGGGACTTAGGGCGTCTAAAAACCGTTAAAATTTAAACAAGTCCGCTGGTTTAATTAGTTTGAGATTCAACCATTAGGTTTATAGGTTAAGCGGTTTAAAAGGCTTAGTCCTATTCAAAATAGTTGTTTAACTTTGATTATTAATATTTTTTTTTCTATTTTAAAATATAACTAGTAAGAAGCCCCCGCGCGATGCGGCGGGTCTTCTTACCTTATCAATAACTCCATCTTACAGGAGTTGCTTCCAACTTCACGACACAAAATAATACATGAAAGATTTTATGTATTTAGTTTATCTACATAATGAACAACAATACATAGGAGAACATTGTAGCTAATTTATGATTTTTTTTCATAGGTGGCTAAAAACGATATAGCAAAAGAGCTCGTATTGTCCTCATCTACATGTAGTTGCAAAAAGTGTTGTGGCTGGGGAACTTTTAGGATCTGCAGTGAAAAAATATGTTAGATGTTTTAATAACGTTTTTATAGCAAAGTAATATAATAAACGCGCGAAGACCAAAATGAAAGGTGTTTGAAAGTTCATTACGATGTTTGCGGTAGGCTTACTTTTATAGCTTTGTACATTGGTTGGCAAAAAAAAGGACAAAAGATACTGGTACCAAATTTAATCTGAGTGTAGCTGTCTCGGTTTTTTTTGCGATGTACCTAATTCTGTAAATTATACCAAAGAAAATGGCGAAGAAAGACCAGTCAATATGTATTTGATGCAAGTGTTTTTTATAAATTAAGAATGTGTTTACGCACCTGGTGAATGCTCTCGAGGTCTTTTTGGTTGTTTTGCCGAAGGTGTTTCTGGTTGTGATATAGTTGTGTTGATTTCTGTCATAGGAAGAGACCTTGCTGATTGGAAAACTCTTAAGACACATATTGAACCATCTTTTTTTAGTTGTAGATGTAGAAGTCGAGATGTTCCTCTAATCGCGCATATGATGTCAGGTAAGATTTTTGGATCTGTGAACCCGCGTGTTACCACCATATCGAAGCAGCTAATTTCCAAAATATCAGTCATGGCCTCGTTGTAGAACACAACCTCAACAGACCCTGTTTTATCTTCAATTGTGGTGTTCACACAGTATCTGCGTTGAAAGGGCATCAAACCACTCAAATGGAAAAGGGAATTGGTATCTAATTGCAAACATTTCGTATTTGCTATTATTAGTAGATGTTGATCCTCAACATAAGAGGCTTAAATTTTGCAAAAGCAAATGTTTTTGCTCATTTTTGCTACTACGAATAGAAGTGGACCTTCAGCACAGGAGTCTTAAATATTTAGGGAACAGGAAATTTGTTTAATGAGTAAATAATAAATGTAAGTAGCAGAAATATGTACGTAAGTGAGTGTACCGTGATCAGTTGTCTTACCTATAGCTTGGTGCAGGAATTTCATCATGAGTACCGCACACCCAAACTGATCTTCCAGTTTCATCTTTTTCCTTTAGCGCCGCCTTTGTGCATTCTGAACATGACAGATAGTACCATGTTTGATATGCGTGTATGTCGGTGATCGTTGCAAGACATGTAAACCTTGTTCGCTGCAGTTATGAGAAGTTAGACGTTTTATTCTAATGATATACATGTGACAGCTTTAAGTTAGCTAAACATATATACCATGTGATCGTGTGGATTTTTCATAAGGAGTTCAGCTATTGTTATTATGTTTTCATTAATGCTCGATGGGTCCTGTGAAGAACGAAAAGATGTTGCCTTTCGTATGTTCTTAAATCTGGACATAGATTAAAGATCAATATATAGTGGTTGGGATAACACATAAAAATATGTATCTAAGAGGCTTGTAGAAATAACCTCTCAATGATGGCATGCAGATCTGGAATTGGAGGATTTATAGTAGCAGTTGTTGCATTGGTCGATCCAAGCTGAAACGCCTCTGAAAAATTGATTATGTTTCATGTGAGTAACTATTATTTCATTGTTTGATATTGTTGTTAATATACCTTCGTATTTTGTAACAACCATCGCTGTTAGCGCTAAGATCTGGTTAAGAGCATTTTCTCGATCAAACGCCAAAGCCTTTTCCTCCCATAAGGTAACAGAAATAACATTTTCCCTTTTCAATATCAATATGTTAGTACATGTATGAGAAATAATCTTGTAGTTAAAATTTCATACCTGTCATCTTGAATTGTCACTTTCACCCTGGTTCTTTCAGCTGCATGTATCACGTGTGAAACACTCTCAACACGACCGATGTAATCTATTAGTAAGAAATGTGTCAGGTTGGTGTCTTATGTTATTGTTTAAAATGTGATTATTTGTCCAGGTGGGCATATACTAACCTGTGAGTGGGCTACCTCTGGGCCAACGATCTTTCAAAATGTCATATGTAGCAAAGTTGTAATAGTAGGTCGGTATGTTTCTATCAGATATTGCTGTGAAAACAGTTCGCCTTCCTATTTTAATCGAAACCTTATGGGGGACGACTCGCATATATGTTCTTGCTGGCACAGGTGTGTATTTGGTGATAATGTAGCATGCTTGTAGGCTAATGATTGAGTCAAAATAAGACTCTTCATTCAAGTCAGCAACGGCCTCTATCGCGTCTCCCTTACATGAAAGAACGATTTTTCAGTAGAAGTTAGCACATAAATACATTATAATAAGCAAGTAAAAGCAGGAATACTCACAAAAGTGTCCACAAACAGATAGGATAACTCGTGTCTTTGTGAGTATGGCTTCCATTTTCTTATTATTCTAACCTCGATCGCCGCTGGAAATTTTGATGTGTCTATTTCAGCTATACGCTTTGAAGCCATTATACTGCAGCAGTTAAAACTGTTACAAAGGTATGAGTTATGTTAAAACAAAATCATATAGTAAACATTGAACTATACATGGAGATAAAATATGTACTGTAAAATATTTCTAAGGATGTTCAATTTCTTCTAAAAAATCAGAGTATACTATGTTTTTTGTCATGTTAGGTTCTTCATTTTCTTGGGGAACAATAAGAACTTTCAGTGCCTGAGGTGAGGTAGCTCTCGAGAAGGCGACATAAAGTTGTCCGTGGCTAAAAACGGGTTGTGGGAGGTAAACGCCTATCTTATTTAGTGATTGGCCTTGGCTTTTATTTATTGTCATCGCGTAACATAACTTAAAAGGAAATTGTTTTCTTTTAAATACGAATGGTAGTTCTTTGTCTGTGTACGTTAGGCAAATGCGTGGTAGGTATACACGGCGACCCGTTGCTATTCCAGTTATCACCTGTGCCTCAACAACTTTATGCAATAGCTGAGTGATTATTAGCCTAGTACCATTACATAGGCCTGTTGTTTGATTTATATTACGTAGCAATATAATTGGAGCGTTTACCTTCAATTCAAGTCGATGGGTTGGGAGTCCATTAAAATTTAAAATGTTAAGGTATTCTGTCAGGTAAAGTATTTCAGTATCCCCATGAGAACCTGCAAGAGGTGTTATCGAATCTGAACTAAGGTAAGTGACACTATTACCTGAGGTCATATTAAGAACTAATGTGTTTATCTCATCAGCCGTTTCATTTTTAGGGCAAACAATAACTTTTTGAGAAAGCGTTATAGCTGATGGATTATCAAGTGTGGTATGATCATAGATAAAGTGTATTAGTTCTATAAGGGCATCGTTATGAAAGGGTATTGTAAACTCTAATGGTATCTGAATATTCTTAGAATTTTGTGGATCTTCCTTATCAGGTGTACCTATTGTTCCATCACCCACATTTAGTAACCATGTCGAGAAAGCTATGATGTCAGCTATATATGTTGGATCTAGGTTTGGTTTTCTTAAGCGCATATTTTCGGTTAATTTATAAAGCTTGAAATAATGCCATAGATATGACCTAGGAAGCGATGAAGCTATGATTAAAGATTTGGAGGCCTTAGGTTTTATTGGAAGCGTTTGTCGAAAATCACCACCTAATAATAATGATTTTCCTCCAAAGGGGATATCATGATTGTTAAGTAGATCCCTAAGGGTTTTATCTAATGCCTCAAAACATTTACGATCATTCATAGGCGCCTCATCCCAAATAATAAGAGAAGTTTCAGCTAATAGTTGCGCGAGATGTGTATTTTTTTTAATATAACAGAGTGACTCATCTGTTAAATCTAAAGGAATTTTAAATCGAGAATGAGCGGTTCTGCCAGATGGTAATAACAAAGAGGCAATGCCAGATGCTGCCACAGCGAGAACAATTTTTCCTTGTGCGCGTAACGCAGAGATGATTGTCGTCCATAAAAATGTTTTACCCGTACCACCGTGGCCGTATACAAAGAGTAGAACCTGGTTATTAGATACAACCATATTTGTAACAAACATGTAGACTTCTTTTTGTTGTGGATTTAGTTGTTGCCGGAGCGCCTCATGCTCAACTTTAAGTTTTTTTCTGTCGTAATTTTTCTCTTCCAATAGTAACTTGTTCCTTAAATCTAAAAGTAGATCTGATTGTGGTAGTGGTAGGCCGAATTCCGATAAGGATGATGGGTTAGCAACAGAGTTGAGTAAGAGCTCGATTTCGTAAAGCACGTATTGTTTCATCTCTTCCTCATTCAAAATGCCGTAGCTATGTATAAGGTCGTCGGCCATTTTACGCCATTCTGTGCTCCATAATTCTTCGGGATTTGATATTTCACAGAAGAGAAGCATATGAGTAAATAGTAACCGTAATTCAGAAGAGGTAGCCCATGTCGCAGCCTCCTCAAACGTATGTAGCCACTCATTATTATCCTCAAGTAACCCGAGCCTCTCACATGCAGCGCGGAACGTAGGTTGTATTTCACCAGCAACAGTTCGTATATCTTTAAATGATTGACAACCTCTTTGATGAGTTAACAACAAACGTAAGTAGAATGTCTCCCCATGTAACAGCCCAACGTAACCGCACCATGATATTGTCCGCTTTGGCTGGGACGAACCACCATCGCCTCACGGTTTTGTTTTCACCTGAACCGGGACGTACCACCATCGCCCAGGCAAAATGCGTCACTATGGGGAAGGTCTCAAGCCCCTTATAAAGAAGCATTTGTTCTCCTTCCCAACCAATGTGGGATGTTACACCCCACAACTGGGATGTATGTATATTAGTCTACCAATTGTTGGTGTTCTATTAGTTGCTCTTCTGACCTAACATTTTCCTGCGTGGTCCCATCTATACTCAGAAAGGTAATCAATGTAACGAAGATGACGCCCTTCAACATCACTTTGATTATTCCGAAGCCATTCAGTCAACGTTGTTTTCCTTGTAAATGGATTTGTTACTATTTTGTCCAGTCGTTCATTGTCTTTGAAGTTTATGTTCTGCATGTTCTCTAGGTGTACAGCTAATACTTGAACAGGTGGATTTCTTGAATGAATTAGGAAATTAAAAATTCTCCAAGCGGCCTCATGAGGGCAAATAAATCTGCCATCAACAAAGTTCTTTATCTCATAAATTTCATAAGTGTGTCCATCTTGTGTATTCTCTGATGGGTATGTTCTTGTAATTCGAAAGCGAATGCGGTCAGCTCCTTTTGAGATATATTTAAATAGGTATTTAATCATCATACTCCACCCACAATATTCAACGTTAATATGAGCTTGATAATGAAGGCATAGTGATTTGTTATATGGCACAACGTAGGTGTTATCTAGTTTAATCCCATTCTTGACCACGAAATTTCCTGTTGATCGTCTTCTGTAATGTGCGTATCCATTCTTGTCAAATACAGTTTCCGATTCATAGTCTTTAGGAAAACTCTTTTTGCATAAACCGTTCGACATGCATGGTGCATTAGGTCTTACAATACCACAGGGGCCATGCATCATGAGATTCGTTATAACTTTATAAAGCTCAGGCTCATCGATAGGATTTGGAATTTCAGCAGATATATAGTTATCAATCTGATCGGCTTTTTTTATCCTAAACGACTCGCTGACCCATAACAACATATGGCAATGAGGTAAGCCTCTTTTCTGAAACTCTATCGTGTAAAGGTCTACATTAAATTGGTGTGAAAGAAAGTTTAATACGCTGCACACTCAAAAGTAAATAGTAAACATAAACGAATGTTGAATATATTTACAAATCGACCTGCTATGACATATCCAAATGGCTTTCTGGTCCTCAAGAAGTTAAGAAGTGAAGCAACTTTAACCTGAAAGATTCTGGCAATGATATCCGGACGATCTTGTGCCTTAAGCGATGGATATGATGTTAGGTATCTTACAATCTCTGGCCATTTAACGTTGCATGTAAATGTGATAAAATATTGTGGATTTCCATGAAGTCTACATATAGCTAGAGCATCCTGATAATGTTTATACATATATCTTGGGCCGCCGGTAAAAGTTGATGGTAAAATAGTTCTTTTCCCAACGTCGCGTCCCTCAGTATCGCCTCGAAGAATTGCATCATGAATACCCTGAAGATATTCACATCTAAAAAGGTTTTGGTTCTGCCTTACATAGTCTAGATGATTTTGCTCAATACAAACATACGCGTCCACTAAAAATTGCTGGAAAAGACGACCGCCTCTTAATAGCAACGTATATAACCCTAAACGATCATGTAGTCGATAACTGTAGAACATATTCATCGTTAGATGTCTATCTCTAGCCCTTCCCTCTACCTGCAAACGCAAGCCAGAAGACCATCCACTTTCACCATCGATAAATAATAAAGGGTATTATAACGACATGTATAATGGATGCATTTTGTTTACTCGTTGTGGACCATCATTCCTATGTCGTATAATAATGTCGAAATCTTTGGCTAAAGTTTCTTCCTCATATACTATTGCACCAATAGATCCTCTACTTGATATGTCATAGGATAAGTCATTATGAGGATTATATAAGCGAACACTAAAGCTAGGCACATCCACTGCGTGGCACAAATCTCTAGCCGTACGGAAAAGCCTAACTAATTCATTACAATCCTCTAAGGTAGAAAGAAGAAGGTTGACGATTTCAGGTTGAAGTTGTATACAGTTTGTGTCACCGAAGAAACGAAGCCTATTAGAAATCTCATTTTCAGTATCGTATATATACATTTGCAAAAAACGGGGTCTTTCATTTGGTGGAGGACATAAACTGCCTATCCAATGATGCACTTGACCCTCAATCTTGAAAACATACGGACCAGAACCATCATTAACGGAATCGTCAATCTTTGCACCGAACGATGTCATCGAGAACATGTTGTTGTAAGCACGTATGTTGTCAATGAAATGAGATTGCTCAAAAAGATGTTTGATTATCATAGGCGGATCCTTTGGATGACTAAGTCTAACTCGACCTCCCTTACAACATTGATTATACCTCACACGGCAGTTAGTTGATGCAGAAACGATACGTTCTTCATACCAAAAAATAGCATGACAATATTCACAAACGTAATTACAGTCACCGCTGTCTACATAAAGTGGTGAGCTGGATGAGGAAGACGAAAGGAAGAATGAGGAGGTAGCAGCCTGTTGTGAAAATTGAGAGGGCTCCTGATTTATAACGGAATTTGTAGGAAGCTCTTGGCTGCTCGAACGCTTTCTTGAGGAGGACATTTTAAATATCACGTAAAGTGTCTGCAGGAGCAAAAGTTAACATAAGTGGCACTCATATAACCTGGCATAATCTGCTTTTTGCATTGATATGCACAGCCTGCTCACTTAGCCTCATATTAGGCAAAGTTTTCCTCTTTTTTTTCAAACAACGCGTAAAGGACCTAAATAGCGTTATGAATAGGTAAAGGCAAAAGTGACATTAACATATTAAGAAGAGAAGAAAAATAAAGAAGTGACCCTATAGAATTCGCCCTCAAATTCACTATTTAACTATTTATAAGGCACGAAAGTCTTTATTCGCTCAGGATAGCAAAAGATATGGAGGAGGGTATAATAAGAAAGCATGAGTATGTGTCTTCAGGCATCATGAGAATGGAGCTAATGTGAGGTATGGTAGAGAGAAAAAAAAACCTACCTGACATATTTCATCATAAAAGAAAAAGCTCTTTATAAATAACAGAGGCCAAAGTAACATGGCGCCAAAAAAAACATGAGTATATTATACATAACCCTAGGCAGAAAAGGAAAACAAAGAAGTGGCGTTGAAGACTTTGCATATAAGGTTCAACATATGATATTCAAATAATTTGGTTATTTAAGAACAACAAAAGATATGAAAGAGACTTATAATGCCTTTCTTAATCATGTAAGAAAAAGGTTGTTATACTAAATATAATGCACTGTAGCGTATAACCTAAACTATAATAATAAGCCGGCTATTTATTAGCAAATAACCTCTTAGTCACACGTAATAAGAAAACATGGATATAAGACCTAAAAAGACAACCTGTATATAGACATATTTAATTGGAAAAAAAGCCATTTCACCTAAGGTCACCATATCAAGTCAAAGATAAATCACAGGTGAAGTGATGTTTGAGGTGTTTACATTTTTTTACACGGCACAAATTGCGTCTGACGATCGAAAGAAGACACGATGAGGGTGACAACACTACATGACCCGAAAGCAAAGGCGATTACAGATTGATAAATTTGGGAAATGCTAACCTATAAGTCATTACGACGCAACCACTAATTCTTTAATGACATAATTCATTGTAAGAAAATAGGCATGCGTTACAGGCACATGCATAAACAACCATAACAAACTAATCTTACAAAAAATTCTAGAAGACTAATTTTACTATCAGATTAGTATGAGCATATTTCTTTTTGCAGCGGTTAACTGAATAAGGAAAGTGTAGGCCTTTGTTATTTTGACAACAAAAACCAAAGAACTCCTATATCAAAAACCCATATGAATTTACAGGCATGAGAAAAAGAAGGAATGAAGCATCACAGATATAAAATTGAATATGTTGCATTAGTCAGTGCCTAAACACAAAAAGCATCACAGATATAAAATTGACAACACTACATGACCCGAAAGCAGAAGCGAATCCAGATTGATAAATCTATGAAATGCTAACCTATAAATGGTATCTTGGTTTTTAGAATCTCATTACGACGCATTCACTATTTCTTTAATGACATAATTTATTGTAAGAAAATAGGCTTGGGTTACAGACACATGCATGAACAACCATAACAAAATAATCTTACAAAAAATTCTAGAAAACTAAGTTTACTATCAGATTAGTATGAGCATATTTATTTTTGCAGCGGTTAACTGAATCTGGAAAGTGTAGGCCTTTGTTATTTTGACAACAAAAATCAGAGGACTCCTAAATCAAAAACCCATATGAATTTACAGGCATGAGAAAGAGAAGGGATGAAGCATCACACATATAAATCACACGCAAAAAGCCCCAAAAAAAGGTCGTAAACATACCCGCAACCACGTTAATGTGACGTATAAAGAGAAACGGAATAAATTAGATTAGGTGTACAAACGAAGGGACATACTTGATTTTCTTTTGGAGATTAGTTGTGGAGGGAAGTTATTATCAGTAGTTGTGTTTTATTTGATTAGTGTAGTGACATATGGGTTGGTTTACCCTTATGTATAAGATGACAATTCACATCTTATAAACTACGGGTTTCAACGTTTGTCTTGACGATCATATTTCATCTTAACTACATGTCTCGTACTATACTTCACATTGTACCCAATCATGATCCTTATGAGTGCCTAATTAAACAGTAACATTTACCAGGTCAAAGAACAACGTTCTATGTTGTCGAAAAACTGCTAGATTATGGTAGGTAGAAAAACTCACATGTGGCTGTATAGAGACACGTCTTTTAAGACCACATAATAGAAAAAAGGGTTCACATGGAGATTAATATGTCTACGTATGTCTACTGAATTAAGAATAGAAGTCACTTATTTATATGAATTTTGTGTAGGCCTCATGAGTAGTTGATTTTTCTTGAGAGCACGATGCACATAATGGTTCTTATTGTAATAAAGCATTTAGATTATTTGAGGGGTGCTATTTAGTAAGTTTTATCATCCACCTCATCATAATGTTACCCACGTGACTTATTTGGTCATTTCATATGGTAAAAGTATATGGTAACTTCTGCCTGACGTGTCATATTTGATAATATGAAAATTTGTTTTTGTGTTATATTATAGTTGGTAAATTGGACAATTAAACTTAAATGGAAGGCACCATTAAATGAAATTCTAATGCAAAAGCTGAAGTTCTGTTTTCCATCAGAAACATCAGCACATTATCTAACATAAGGTTGCCTAGCACCATCTACATGAATTCCCCTCCCCCTTAAAAAAAAAGCAAAACCCTAGACGCATTTACGATTAACGAACATAGACGAACCTCGAAATACTTTGATCCAAATGCTATAAAAGCACCTCTTCAGAGAAAAGACCAGATGGATCCCTCAAATAAAGAAGAAATATCAACAGGAGAAACCAATGATTCAAAAAACAAAGGCAGACGAAGAGAAAAAGGAGAGTATGTTTGCAAAGAAAGACAGAAAATCGGGCATAAACGTACCTGTAAGACCTCCGATTGAAACCCTAAAGACACCCTGTTGATGAAAACAATTCAAAGATGCAACAACAATAAGGAAGAAGGAGAAGATAGTGAAGCGCAAATCTACTCACCGAAAGGAGCAACACCGAAGATTTATGCGAGTCTACAGAAAGAGCCCAAAGAGGAAAGAAGGCGGTGTTTTGTAGGAGGAAGAAAGCGGTGTTTTGTAGGAGGAAGAAGGCGGTGTTTTGTAGGAGGAAGAAGGCGGTGGAGACCCTATGCTTTATGAGGTTGTAAATGATGCTCTAAGGGTGTGCTGTTTGGTTTTTAAAGGTATAGTAATTTGAGGGGTTGTATTTCTAATATGCATATAATGATATAAAGTACATATAATATGAATTTTAAATAAGAAACTTCAAATACAAAAGAATAAAACCAAACCCCTATAAATCTAAAAACTCTAAGTTAGACAATCACCATCTTCACCGTCGGCACCACCACCGGACAACCACCGCCCCACACCTTGCACCACCACCAGACAACCACAGCCCCACACCTTGCACCACCACCAGACAACCACAATCGCCATCATCTTCTTCCTCATTTCCGAACTACCCCCGTTGCTGGACACCTTGAAGATGACCGATGTAAACTGACCCGAATCCACCGTCGCCGATCTTTCTATTCGGGTCGAAGTTGTTGGTGGATGATTG
>BJCN01334403.1:0-16088 GCA_018326445.1 Flaveria brownii
AGGTTGAGGCCAAGGGTGAGGGGAGTATGTGTGTTGAGGCGGTCCGCGACCGCGGCCCCGGTGATGCCGGCCGCGACCCCGACCATTGTAGCCGCGGCCCCGTGTGGGGTTTGGTTGTCGGTTGCCGGGATATCCTTGGTTGCGATTTGGTTGGTACCCCGTGGGTTGAGAAGTGGGGGTGGGGTGGTCAGGGTGGGTAGCAGCAAGTACCGTGTGGGGTGAGGTAGCACCTTGAGTTAGTCGAGCAGCCTGCCGATGTTGTTCGAGTTGTAGCATGCTTCTTGCGGTGTCCCAAGTTGGTGCACTTTGGTTAATGAAGGTGCCTACCCCGTCGTACTCGGACGGAAGGCCGCGAACCAATTGTAGGACTAGGCGCGGTTCGCTGACGGGGTGATCGACGTCGCCGAGTTGGTCAGCCAAATCCTTTAGTCGTTGACAATACGCTTCTAAGGAAGAACACACTCCGAGTGTTAAGTTGGAGAATTCCTGTTCAAGGGCAGCCGCACGGGAGCCCTTATTGTTAAGGAAGATCGCTTTAAGTTTGTCCCATGTGGCTTGAGCGGTGGTGTCATTCGTAAGCACGCGCACCAAGAGGTCATCAGACAAGGTGCTGTAAATCCATTGAAGAACCAAGGCGTCGATCTCGACCCACTGAGCGTAGTTTTCAGCGGATTCGACCGACGGTTTGGTTCCATCAATGTGATGAAGAACCTTGTATGCTTTTACGTGTAACTTGAAGAGCTTGGTCCACGACGAGTAGGTAACTTTGGTTCCATCGAGAGTGCGTATCTTGGTTTGAATATTGGTAATGAAAGTAGGCTGGGTGCAAAGCCGTGGCTTTGACTTCGGTTGGTTTTAGTGGGGTTTCCTTGTCGTCTGCCATAGCCGATTAACGAACAAGGTGGGAAGATCAAAGTCGAGGCTCTGATACCATAACAATAGTTATGGTGTTATGGTGTTGTGTTTCTCATTGAATAATAATGCCCTATATATAGGGTGAGTGTACAACCATATCTCCACATATTAAGGAGATAAACTACCACATATTAAGGAGATAACTATCATGCATGAAGATAGGTACAACCATAACAAACTATATCTAATAATAATATAATGGTCTAATAGGAGAGACAGAAAGAGAGGATAGAGGGATAAATTAGAGAGAGAAAGAGAGAGAGGATAGAGAGATAAATGAGAGAGAGAGATAGGAGAGAGATAAATAGAGAGAAAATTTAACAATTAGTTATTTTAACTTTTTAAAAATTAATAAATGATTTAGGCGGGAAAATAAATGGTAGAGTTGATATGATAGTGACATGTGTTCATCAAATGTAATTATTTATTAGTATAGATACTAATTTATATTTTTTAAAAGGCATGAAACACCAAATAGTGGAAAACGAAGGCAAACGAGCCCACACATATGAGAACAAGAAGCATTGGGAGATGACTTTAGTACTTCACAACACATTGGGGGGGTGGGGGTAATCTCGTTTCCACAACATTGGATAATAATTATATGTCATTATTTTTAACTTGACTTCACTCAGTGTATGTTATGCTTTTTTTAAAGACATGCAAATATATTAAAAAGTAAACCACACTAGCAAGCTGCTATAAGTGAAAGATACATCAAAGATATAATACAGACCATCAAAAGAAGATATAAAAACACAATCAAAAACTAAATTCACACAAATCTTTCCAGTTCAAAGAGCCTAGCTTTGAACGACTTGTTATCCACAGAAACCTCATGATTTTTAAATCTTCAAGCAAAGAGTTTAGAGAAGCCATTCGCCGAACACAACATCATTTCTCATCTTCCAATACTCCAATAGGTTATGGGAGTACCAATTGTATAGTAAGTGTGGTGAGAGTCGAGGCCACATAGGACGTGGTGTACATGAGGACCCAAAAAAAAAGAAATGCAGCAGTTGGTGAATGGATGTAGCCTTATGACAAGGCACGTGCAGTTTATATAAGTTTTTCTAATAAGAACAATTTTTTTTATATAATTACCTATCTTTTTTATAAGCTAACACTTTTATTTTGTTTCTTTAAATCTTATGAAGACTATCAAAGCAACGAGAAAAAAGCAAGTTGGGTGAGGCCGAATCGTCTTCTTACACAATATATTAATCACATCACCATGTCGTAGCTGATTGGTGAACTTCGAATCGTATCTTTGGGGATGGACAACCAACGAGCCGCATTATACCCTTACGGGTGAAGCCAAATCACCTAGCATCGAGATATCGTACATTCATCCTTCATGGGCATGCCGATGGTGGGTGTCGTCGGTGGCCGTCTGTGTCCACCTTGTGGCGTCTATGTTGTTTTTTCTTTCTAAAATGAGCGAAAATCCTTTGAGTCGATGTGTTGAACTTAGGTTTGTTTGAGACTGTTTGGGTCCGTGACGTTGATCCCTATTGGCTTCCGATATCTACGTCTATGATGTTTAACACATTTGTCTTAGACCACTTTGTAAATGATGATGCCGATTTTTATAATCATTATGGTTTTGGTTTTCCTATCATTGGTGTTGTTTGAGTTCTTTTGTGTTCCCTAGGCAATGACAATGCACGTAGATTCATCTGTGGCCACTTTAGATAAAACAAAGAATGTGTATTTGAATACCATGGCAAAGCATGGGCAGGATTACTAATTTATTTTAATTTTAAAAATTTACTATTTATTGAATATATATATTTATAATAAATACATGTTTCCAACGGATAAACCCTTGAAAATTAGTCAGCAGTGTAGACGCTTGGCAATCCCTCTGTAGTCCAAGAAATGACAACCTTGTGAAAACTTGTCGTTAATCCGCTCGTAACTTTTATGTCCATATTTCGTTGGTATTCCAATTGTTGTTCTAGTGAAAAGTATTACCCACGCCTATTTAGCCAATGGAGCTTCACTGACGGTTTCTCGTCAATGATGACCACCAGTGAAGGTTTTTCGAGGGAAGTGTTTGTCACTGACACCCCATTTTCTAGCTAGTTGTGTTACATTTGTAGAACATTCTTAATAAATGTGTTTGTTTGTACGTATGTGTATGTAGGTAGATAAATGTGTGTGTACATGCATGGATGTGTTTGTATGTGTGCAGGATTAACCTAGGAATTTCTCACCGGAGTTGGTTTTTTCATATTCTTGAATGTATCTCGGTTTAATGTCGGAATATTCAGTTCAGTTCAGTTCAGTTTTAATAGAAATGGGTTAAATTAAACGATAAATAAACATATAAAAAAAACCTTCTTGTCGGTTTCAAGAAGTGGGTGGGAAAAGGAATGATTATAATTGCAAACACAAATACAGCTCATCGATCATATGAGCATGTGTAGTTTAATATGTTTATTGAAGTCAAAACCTTTTAAAAAGTCAACTACTTTAATAACACACAGGACCGCGTATTTAGCAAATTATTCTTGGACATATAAAATGTGGATTACATTTTTTTTAGGTTGAAGTTCAAATAATCTTCACAGAAATTGGGTATTAACTAATTAGATTAATTGAATTAGCAACTTGATTCAAGAATTTCTTTAAAAAGTCTTCCTATATATAGTGTCGTGGATACTTCGTTTAATATCTTATTACATTACATCTTGTTTTGAAAAATGTTTTTATCCTAAACTAGCTTGACGTAGTCTTACAAAAAAATATGCAGAAATATCATGAGTACATACATAGTAAGAGACTTAAAAATTTTGTATTCTTAACAATATTGTATGACGCTAGCATTGTTATCACGACAAGCAATGAATTCGGGGGCTCGGTCCCCTCTCTTTCTTAATTCATTAGTAATTCATGAAGTCATCCGGATCCGGGTTAACCCACCTAGATGCGGTCTATACTACACAAACTTTCCCCACAGGAAGTTGTGCCCTCCTAGGCCTTGCCCCTCCAACTGATCTTTCATGGCCTAATCCATCCCTAAATTCATTTAGTTTATCACCACTGAATGCACTACATATATATGTTGCTTTGCTGTATTTTTTTTGAACGGTAATGACAATTCGGGCTTAGTGACATGCCTCTTCATAACTCAGGTATATATGTCCATATATCAAATTAGATTTCAAATGTCAATCGTTAGTTTGATGTTCGAAAATGGCGCCAACCATTGTTTTCACGACCGGACCGGCCGGTTGAACCGGGGATCGGTCCGGTGGCCGGTCCGGTCAGGTATGATTCGGTTTTAACTGGTCGAACCGGTGGTCGGACCGGGAAACCGGACCATCTTTTTTTTTATTTTTTTGAGTAAAACAGGATGTTGAACTGTGTGTTAGATATAACGATGGTCATTAGTACTTCAAAAACAAAAACCGAGTTCAAAAAAACTACCTCGCGCGGGCCTGGGTTTTTGAAGCTGCATTCGTGCCCGCGGGACGTGCGGGTAAGCACGAGTTCGATGGAAATCCAACAGAAAACTCGTTTTTGCACCCCCTGTGCGCTGGTAGTTCTTGTGGCAAAATATGTCATACAGATACACTAAAGTGATAATACAATTACTTATAAACCAAACTTCACTTTGTTCTCACACCAATATGGGACAAAGTGTTCACCATAATCTTAGACATACATTCACACACACTCAAATATACTTAAGTTTTATATATAACTATAAAATACATATATAAATTACTTATATTTGATTATATATATAACTATATATATAATATACTATATATAATTATGACGTCATCCGGTTTTTAAATCCGGTCCGACCAGTCCGACCACCAAACCGGTAAGGCGTCCGGTTCGACGTCCGATCCGGTTCTGAAAACATTGGCGCCAACCCGTTCAAGAACGAAACCGGCTAGCTCTTAAAAACCTCCTGACTTACATATGTCTGGAGAGCATATTGGGAACCCCTGTTGATGATTGTAAGTTTTTTTATTGAAGTGAGATTCCAGCTTGTGACCTTAAGGCTACAAAGCTCTTATCCACGCCCAGTTGGTGCCCGTGAACCAAATGACCACCGGCTACTTCGTTGTATTTTGAGAAATGATTACCAATAACCCAAAGAACAATATGGTTCGTTTATGTAGTGGGATGAAATTATTTTAAAGATAGAGATAGTAAGACTTGATTTCATGTTTTAAAGCCATCAACATTGAAATCCAGAAACAATATAATTTATTTAATAGAAGTTAAGTTTTTGATGGTCGATATCTAGGTTCAGTTCTCTTTTCTTTTCAAGTTTCATTTGTTTTGTAACACAACTAATTCATATAATTCATCTATTTCTATGTCATAAGTTTAACATGTGTTTTTTCACACACACTAAACATCTTGAATATTCTTTCATAACCGGAGCAATAACTCAATGCGGGTTTTGAAGGAACCATAGTTTGCCATATACAACTATTTGTATTACTTTTTTCGGTGAAAAGATGTCTAGCTCATACTTCATTTTTATTAGATGTTACTAATAAAACAAAACCATGAGCTAGCTATCAATCAAAAGAGAAATAGTGGCAACTCTGAACACATATTAATCAATCTCCAATGTATTTGATATTCTATAACGGAGAGATGACACACAAGTATGATGCATAGTAGCATATATCTTAAAAGGAACCTAGCAAATAATCTACTCGAATTACATCTATACATAATTCGATAGAATTATAAGAGGATAAAATACATATTTAAACAAATAACAAGCTGATTAGTGAATTAGACTCAACCAGTTTGTTATATCCTAATTAATGGCATTTCTGTACAAGAGATGCCTTAAATTAGCCACCAAATTTTGTTGTAGGATGTAGGAAATGATGCTATGGACCTCTAGTTTTGCATGTAGAAAGAAACTTACAGATATCATAAGGGCTAAAGCTGAAGAGATCCCACTAATAAGAAACAAACCACGAAACCTACTAAAGTTTAAGGTTTTCGGCTTTGATGGAGAATCTTGGGATGATGATGACTGTTTTTCAAACCACTTCTTTTCTAGAAGTCTTAGAGTTCCATTTTCTCTCATTGAAGCAATTTGTGCTGACATGTCTGTTACCATAGGTGATCCCTTTTGAAAGATCTAAATCATATAAGTTCATTATTTGTTCAATCAATTTACTCGAATTATAAAAAAGGAGAAATAAAAGGATACTTACAAAGCCAAAACCAGAAGTAGTAGGTTCAGATGCAATCATAACATAATCACTGGAGTACATACTAAGAAACATCTTGATGTAGGGGATTTCATCAACGATAGCATCAACACCATCATGCTTTCTATCTTTAGATAACGCTTCTGCATAATCTTCATATGAATAGTATGGTCTATGCCTAGAATCCTCAAAATGCAAATTGTTAACAGTGCGTCTTGCCACAAAAGAGCCACCATGAAACCCCACAGTTCCACCCTTTGATGCTAACTGAAACTGTTCAACAGTTAGTAGTGAAGTCAATATTGCAGTGTAACTCGAGATTAGAATGAGTACGACAAGCAACCAAACAAACACCACGAACTTTGACAGGCTACTTGATAGCTTCTCTCCTACATCATAAAGTTTCAGTAATTTAGTATAAGACATTGCAGTCCCATTTACTTTACAAAAGAGAGATATGTATATATATGGAGAGAGAGAGAGAGAGAGAGAACCTTGAACAAAAAATATCGTCATTAGGATGAACCAAATTGTTGATCCAATTTGCTGAGCAAGCGTCTTTTGGGATCCTTGATTCATACACTCAATTGCCAAAACGACGAAGCCAGTGAGAATAGCAAAAGCAGTAGTTATTAGCCATAGATCCAAATCAAGTGGCTTCAAGAAGATCCACATGTCATCATGGGTGATTTTTGCAAGTGTTCCTATGCCCATGTCAGTGTAAGTGATTGTAAAGTCAACCAATTGAGATCTTTTGGCAAGAATTGTTGAATCACCTAGGATAGCATCAATCTCCTGATATACAAGAAATTACATGAGTTTTTGTTCATGAATGCAACAGGGTTTGTTATTCAGAGAAGTTACATACATGAGTAGAAACCTTCCTTATAAGATCATCATAAGTTTTATTAGCGAATGGAATCAACTCATATTGGACTTCATATGGTAGTGAACTAATGCAAGCATCAAACACATCCACAGAGAAGCCCGTAGCCGTTGTTACATTATTCTGAATGTCATGATATGCATCTATGAAATACGTAAAATTTCTTCGTATTAGAACACCAACTTTCAGCTTTTTAACACCAGCG
Source organism: Flaveria brownii (assembly GCA_018326445.1). Taxonomy (NCBI): domain Eukaryota; kingdom Viridiplantae; phylum Streptophyta; class Magnoliopsida; order Asterales; family Asteraceae; genus Flaveria; species Flaveria brownii. The sequence continues at coordinate 7,211 of BJCN01334403.1, forward strand.
GTTTGCAACATACGCCGCTTTGGAGTAATTGTAGGCGCTCTTTTCTCTCCATTGCCTATCACATTTACAATCTTGAATCCATTGGAGACTAGCTTTCCATCATTAAGTTGAAACTCGCCACTTAAACCCAAAAACCTTTTTTTTGAAAGCTCATATCGAAGCATTAAATCCATTTGAGTGACATTGAATGAAAACTGAACCCCAAGCCTTTGAACTGACTCTGCTAGTGCCCAAATGGTGTCGTATGCCCAAACAGCAAGCACATTTACTTCTCTTGGAGCTGAAGTGGGGTGCTTAACATAGCATTCATTGTACCATCTTGTGGTTAGATTAAGCAACTTGCTAGATGCAGGAATATAAGTCCTTAAACCTATCACTCCTTGAAATGACTCGATAACTTCATTCTCTATTGGTTGCAGGATATCAATGGTATTGTGAGTCACAATCCAAGCATATTCTTCACCCACCATTCCTAACCTTTTTGCAATCAAGATAATTCTAGATGCTAATGAAGATGACATATGTACAACAATGACCCTTGTGTGACCAATCCGGATCTTTTGCAACTCGTGAGTGATTTGGTCATCCGTGGAAAACGCAGGAACGGCAGTTCCATGACTTATTATGATGCTTTTGTCTTGAAAAGATTCAAGAAAATATGATAAGATTTCTCGCCTCAATCAACGTCCTCATATAAAAATATAACCTCCCTCCAACCAAAAGAATCAACCAGGGAAGTAATGCTTTTCGACATAACTGATTCATCTTCTTTGATTTGAAACAAGAATGGATAATCCATTGAAGGGGAACCCGCGAATGAAAATATAGGCACTTTAGCTTTATCAGCAATTGGGGCTAATAACTTAGCTTCAAGATATGTTTCTGGGCCTATGATTGCTTGCACCTTAATGTTATCTAGAAGATCATGTACTGCACAGGAAAAGCTATAAGAAACCAATTTCATACTCTCAAGAAAAATCAATAAAGCAAAGATAAGCATAATTAAAAATATAGGTAATTAAAACTATAGATGACTTGTACTTCACTAGCAAACAAACCATTGCTCTTGGCAAGAACATAATAAGATGTATATGTCAGGTTCAACATGTTAAAATAAGTACAAATGAAATCAGATACAGTTCCTTTTTCATAAGCATTAGCATGACCATAAGTAATAGTACTTAAACTTATTTATGTATGAAAAAAGGTAACATTCAATCTACAGTACCATCTGACAATAAAAAAAAAGAACATACCAGCAAAAAGAGCTTGTAAAGGATCACCTTTGGAGTCCCTTGTGTGGATAACGATCCGCGTTCTGTAATTACTATTACACGCATAAAAATCAGAGATTGCGAAAGTCATGAAGCTGAGAATTGACTTCCCGATCCATGATTCCATGTCAAGAACAATTCCAACTCGTATTATAACTTCGTCATGCAAAAAGATGCTACTGTTTTCGGGTGAAAACGAGTGTGTGCATAATCCATTTGTTAAAAAGCCCATGAAAATTAGAATCAAACAGATGATTTTGCTAAGATTCTGAAGCTTCATCCTTGGAAGAACTAACAAACAGGTTCAAATGCTCAAACAAACTCTTCTACAACAAAACAAGATCCTGCAACACTTATTTCTATGTGAAGCAAGTCAACCATCTATGTTTTGACTGAGGATATTTGAATGATGAAATCTACAATCTAACAGATTATTTGGCTAAGATTCTAGGTGAATTCACAATTTGGTGTGGGAACCTCTTTGACTAACTTTAAAAATTCTTCTTTGAGAAAATGGATTGTAATCTAGTGATTTGGAATAGGGCTGTAAACGAGCCGACCGAGCCGAGTCAGGATGGATTTGAGCTCGAGCTCGAAGCTTATCGAGCCGACTCGGCTCAGCTCGAAAAATTTAAAGAGTTGAAAACAACGGCTCGAGTTCGGCTCGTGAAAAGCTCGAGCCAGCTTGTGGCTCGTTCGAGCCGGCTCGATTATTATTATTTTTTTATTTTTTCACATTAATTTATATGAAACACACAAAAAATATATATTAGGGCTTTTGACTTTTGTTGGTTGCTCCGTACTTAGGGGAACGAATATCATAATTTTGAATATAAACAATTTACTATCAAGTTATATTTTTTTTAAACAAAATACTTAATATTTCAAAAAAGAATACATTTTTATTTTAAGAAAACCGTTTTAAAATCCTAATAAAAAATAGCCATAATAATAGTTGTAGTAATAATAATAATTATTATTATATATTATATATATATATGTATGTATATATATGTGTGTGTATATATATATGTATGTATATATATGTATATATATGTATATATGTATATATATGTATATATATGTATATATGTATGTATATGTATATATATAGATATATATATACATATATATACATATATACAAACACACACATATATATATATATACATATATATACATACATACATATATATATACATACATACATAAATATATATATACATACATATATATATATATGTATATATATGTATATATATGTATATGTATATATATATGGGTATATATGTATATGTATATATATATATATGTGTGTATGTGTGTGTGTGTGTGTGTATTTGAGCTTTTCTCGAACGAACTTCGAACGAAATTCAAACCACGAACTTTTTGTACAGTCCTAACTTGAAACAGTTTAATATTTCTCTGATCTCATGTTCACTTGAGTAATGACATGAGATTCATTAATTAATACAAAAAATCATTGGTAGAAAAACCAAACTAGCTAGCTAGTATAATGATTTGGTCACATCTAGAAAACAAATCCTTTGAAGAAATATCCCAAAGTAGTATGACTTGGTCATGAGTACAAACCAAGATAGACTTATCAACTTGCATTCACATGTAGTGATGTTCTTGATCAAACTCATGGATGTAAATATTCAAAAAATTCGTTGATTTTATCAAAAATTTCCACTACCTAGAACTAGGGATGTTTCCTCATATCAGATAATGGGTTATTCGGATTATTAGGATTCGAAAATTTCATGATCTTATCCGAAATCCGATCCGATTCGAATCTGTCGGAATTCAATTCGGATCGATCGAAATAATCTGAATTAATTTGAATAATTTAAATATAATTTTTTCTTTTTTTTCTGTTTTTGACTAATTTTTTATTATTAACATTTTACTAGTTTAGAAAATACAAATTTGTCTTAAAAAAATTTAAAACTTTAACGTAATGGGTAATTTGTATATGACTGAAAAATCAGAATTCTAATTTAAAACAATAATCGATTAATATGTGATTGTTTAGGATAAGAGACCCTGGAAGGGGTCAAAACTCTTAAATATTGGGTTGAAAATATATATAACCGGTAATTGGATAATAAGTGATGGGTTAGAAACATAGTGAGATTCTTATTCAGTTTAATCGGATTTTCAAATAATCCGAATAATTTTTTTTGATATCTGAGATCCAATCCGAATAAGATTCAGCTCGTCTTTTTTTATGTTTCGAATACGGATCGGATTACGGATTTTTTCTTGATTTCGTTTATTTAACACACTTGCCTAGAACTAGCTCTATCTATATATCCTCACAAACAAACATACATACCCCTTAAATTTAATTTGTAGCAGAGTTATTGATAGGACCCGAGTAGAGTATTGATACTGTGAGACATGACAACCCTTTCCTCTAACCAAGGTGGAGAAACCGCTCGTAGTAAAACCTGCCCTAGTTTTTTTTATTGCAATTATATATATACTAATTACTAATTTGGTTATGAATCATGGACTGTATTATATGTTTAGTGGATTGTACTCATCTTTTTTATTTTATTAATCTTTAACTTTTTTATTTTAACCCAACACTTTCACAAATCACCCAATATTTTTTTTTTACTTTCAACTTTGGTCCTCTATACTTTTCATATTTTAAAATTTTATCATTTTACGTTTCGGTCTAAATTTACAAGTTAACACACTGCAACATGCGTGTGTGGTTCAACATTTTTATACTTATTATTTCCCCGTTTAACGGCGGCGTCACAAGGCGCTAGTCATAGATCGACTTATTTATTGTTTTACATGTTTTACATTTCGCTTACGTGGTTCAACGGTTTTTTGTCTACTTTTCGTTCAGTTTTATTTTTTATTTTTTTATTTCTTTTTTAATACGAGTTTTTTTCAATGTTGATGGATCCTGACGGTGGTGTGTCATTGAAGCTAATTCGTATGGTTTTACGCCCCTTCTACAACGCTGGGGGTTAATACTATTATATATATATATATATATATTAATTACCAAGTTTGGTATGCATCATGGGTTGTACATGTGGTTTAATAGGTTGTACCTACCTTTTGTTTTTATTTAATTCTTTAACTTTTTGCATTTTAACCCAATACTTTTACATCTTTTATAATTCAACCCCAATAATTTTTTACTTTCAACTTTGGTCCCTATATTTTTCATATTTTATAAAATTTATATTTTACGTGCCGGTCTAAATTTTGGCAATTAATACGTCGCAACGTGCGTATGTGGTTCAACATTTTTACGCTTATTATTTCCCGTTTAACGAATCCATTGTAATGCGTTGGTCATTGATCGACTTACTTTTTAATTTATATATTTTACGTTTCACATACGCGGTTTAATATTTTTACGTATACGTTCCGTTTGTTTTTTTCTCATTTTTTTATTTTTCTTTTCTAATAAGAGTTTTTTCAGCATTGGTGATCACCGGTGTTGATACGTTATTAGTAATACTTGACATGATTTTATACTCCCGCTGTAACACGAAAGACTTAACACTAGTTTCAATATAATTTCAAAATCATAGGGTATTGTTTGAATGTTCATTAATTCTCCTAACGTACTATAGATTATGGGATTAATTCACAACTCCACCCGCCGCTATTACTTCCATAAAGAATCCTCCGAAATTTTGTGTTTGAATTAATAAATATACAGACAAAATTAGAGAGGCCCTACAATTTGAAAGGCTCAAAATTTTTGGGTTTTTTTAGATATTTTTTGGTATCATTTTGTTCATTAGCCATATGATAGGATGAGGTTTTAAGGGGAGTAACGATACACACTATAAACACTAGTTAAGGCGATAGATCGAGCCTGAGTTTATGTAACGTGTTCTCATGATCAACTAAAAAAATATATGGTATGGAGGGCATGTTTATATAAGCGATTGTTTTTGTATCACTTTCTTTACTAATTAATATGAGATGAATTTTTTTTTTAATTTTTTTGAAATAATGGATATTTATAGTATTATGGGGAAAAAATTATTGTTATTCTAAAATAACTTTTACAAAATATTCTGAAATTAAAACTTAGCTTAGTTAAAGCTCAAAAATAAATATTTTCAAAGTGATTGAAAGGTTTGCTGACCACGAGTATTCAGTTACTTTATTATAAAACCCTTATATGATTATCTTTGTAACTTATAATATATATAATAAATTAAATCTTTTCATACCGCATATAAAGTCGATAACTTTAACATATAAAGCAACTATAATCTAATTTTCTAAATTGCCAAAAAGTCTAAACATGAAGAAATCAAAATAAAATAGAGGGTTTACTTTTTCTTATCATATTCATATTTCATTATTCATGGATGCCGTTAATAATTTTAAGGCTGGCTCTATTACATAATAATATAAGCCCTTGCTTAGGACCTTCAAATTTCTAGGGCCCAAGTAAAAAAGGTACACATAATACGGATATATTATCATCTAATGTAGTTCAATAGACGTGTATATTGATATGGTTCAATAGCAAGTGTTCACATTCTTTTCGTGTAGATTCGAGTTCAAATCCCAACATCAAATTTTTAACAAGACTTTGTAGGTTCAAAAAACCAAATCAAGTAGTACACTATGCTTTATAGTTTATACATTGGGTTGCTCTTAGAAAATAATACATTTATTTATTTCAAAGATATTGAATCAGAATTCTTCACCTACACTTTTCTCATCCATATGTTTTTGTTATCACATTCAAACACTTAACCTCAACCATTTCAAAGTTTTTTAAAATATAGAAGTCAACTTGTATAACCATTGTTTCATAAGTTGAACTGCTAAAGGTTTATGTCACGTTATTTTTTACCAAGTTGAACACATATTGCAAAAAGTGAACCATTAAACTTAATTAAAAGGTCATTTTACGGCTTAATAGTAACAAATTTATGTGGGTTAAATTTAAATAGACTAGACCAGTTGATAAATCGGTCATCATAATCACATTTTCCACACGTTTTGGTTTTACACTTGCGTCAGGTTTTGACTTGATACACACCCATACCCGTAACAGCCACGAAGAAGCCAAATTTTTAAGTTCGCTTTGTGCCCTAAAAAATGTTGAGCCATCCTGCATAATTTTATGAATAAAATACAATTAGAAAGGAAATAACAATACAATTATAATTATTGAAATAAATGTAACTACGAAGATCAAGTTTGTAGAAGAAGAGAGGTGGAGGCCCGTATATATAGAACATGGTACCTTCATAACAAATTTTGATTCCCTCAAAAGAACTAGTTTGTTTCACTTTTACAATAACAACAACAAATTGGATTGGAAAAATAGACCTACCGAGCCTAAAAATGCACCAAAATCATTGGCGGAGATTATATGTGTATGTGTATGCGTATGTGTATGCGTATGTGCGTGCGTCTGTGCGTGCGTGTGCGCGTGCACGTGCGCGGGTTGCGGGTGCGGGTGCGGGTGCGGGGTGCGTGTGCGTGTGTGTGTATGTGTGTGTGTATGTGTGTGTGTATGTGTGTGTGTATGTGTGTGTGTATGTGTATGTATATGTATATGAAAACCTCGACCGTCCCCTATAAAATTTTGTAATCGTCCCTTACTGCCCTTAATTTCCAAATATTAAGTTTTTTAAGTTTTAAACCTAATATTAAACATATGCCCAATCTAGTTTTAAACCCAATATATGACATATAACCAATTAAAATATTTTAAACCAATTCCGTTCAACAATTCTGATTATCACACTGAGGTAAGATTATTAAGTATTTAAGAGTTTTAATATTTTATATAGTTATTTTTTAGTTTAGATTATTATTTGATTAGAGATTAAGGAATATAGACTATGATTTAAAAGATTACAAACTTTAAATCTTCAACTATAACTTATAATTTATGAACTTTTGAACAAAAATTATAAAATTTGATTATGACCCGACACGATCCGAATTGAAAAAATTATTATATACCGATATCCAAACGACCAAAAAATTTTGGCCCCCATAAAAAAATTTTCTTGGGTCCGTCGGTGCTAAGTTCCCAAATTAAACTCAATGATTCAATTGTATTAAACATCTTTAGCTTAGTTTAATCTTCTTTAATGCTTCAGTTTCAACCAAGGCCTTAAACGTATTTTATACCTTAGTCAACAATTGGTTGTCGTTTAAATTGTTGCAACAGTGGAATTTGCGATGGCAGAGATGATCAAACATATATCTTGAAATCCGTATATGATGCATGGAAACATATAGGATACACAATATACAAATTGATAATCAAAGTATCAGAAACATACATATATACATGATTGATGTTTGGTTGGTGGCAGTTGGATTAGCAGGAAACTCGCCTTAACCGTTAAACGGTAACGAGAAAAAAAGGGTCATAACCACTAAACAAACAAACAAACAAACATACCCAGTGTTACAATTATAATAACATAATAATAAGTTTATATTAACTATTAACCAATAGTAACATCCATACATACTTTGATAGAATTCTAAGATGATCAACCAGTTTGTTATATCCTAAGGGCATTTCTGTACAAGAGATGCCTCAAATTAGCCACCAAATTTTGTTGTAGGATGAAGGAAATGATGCTATGGACCTCCAGTTTTGCAGGAAGTAAAAAAACCACAGATATCATGAGGGCTAAAGCTGAAGAGATCCCACTAATAAGAAACAAACCTCGAAACCTACTAAAGTTTAAGGTTTTCTGCTTTGGTGGAGAATCTTGAGACGATGATGATTGTTTCTCAAACCACTTCTTTTCTAGAAGTCTTAGAGATCCATTTTCTCTTATTGAAGCAATTTGTGTTGACATATCGTTGCTAAAGGAGATCCGATCTATATCAAATAAATTCATTGTTCAATACATTCATTCAAATAGTTTAAAAGGTAAAAAAACGGATACTTACAAAGGCAAAACCAGAAGTTGTAGGTTCAGATGCAATCATTGCATAATCAGCCGAGTACATGCTAAGAAACATCTTGATGTAGGGGATTTCATCAATAATAGCATCAACACCATCACGCTTTCCACCTTTTGATAATGCTTCTGCATAATCTCTATGCTTAGAATCCTCAAAATGCAAGTTGTTAACGGTCCTTCCTGCCAAAGAGCCACCATGAAACCCCACAGTTCTTCCATTAGATGCCAACGTGTTGGATATTTTAGTGTAATTGGGATTAACTTGTGTTGACCGATTCAATCATAATAGACTTCAAACAAGTTAGGAGGTGTGGAGTGCACGCTTGTTTGAATCTATTACGATCCTAGGCGCGTAATCCGTATTTGACGGGGGTTCCAAGGGGGCAGCGCCCCCTTGGAGGGGGTCCGGGGGCAGCGCCCCTGGAAGCGGGGTCCAAGGGGCGGCAGCCCCTGGCGGGGTCCAAGGGGCAGAGCCCCTGACTGGGGTCGAGAGTGTCAATTTGAGGACCCAAAAACTGCCCTAGGCAGTTTTCTAATGGAAAATATGCAAATACGCTCCCAGGATTTTGGTTATGAAGTCTGTTCTTTTTCTAGTTCGTTTTTCATCATAAAATTGAAAATATTTTCGTTTCTAAATCACTAGATTGTATCCGATTG
>BJCN01334459.1:265-14326 GCA_018326445.1 Flaveria brownii
TACTAAAGCTAGTTGTATTATATAACATTTAACTCGTTTGTTGAACTTTAAGTATAGAGAAAACATATGTACAATTATTTATAGTTAAAGATAAAAAATTCTAAAATTTGGTTAACTCACATAAATATTCTAATTGAAACTGAATATATTAGAGCATTTTGAATCCATCTCCTATTCATATTTTTATAATTATATTAAAATCATTATTTTTTCTCTTTTCTTTTTAAATAAATAATATTTTTTTATTTCTTTATCATTACATTTTCTCTATTATTCACTCACAAAAGCTTTTAAAAACATTAAGAAAATTATGAGGGTTTGTACCGTTGTTTTCCCAAATATGGAAAATAAGTACAATTCTCATATTTTTTTATATCTTTCACTTACAATCACTTACGACAATCCCTATAGGGCACACACTCATATATATATATATGGGGAACGACTGTGAATGCTCTTATAGTTATCTATAATCTATATGTGTAGTTTTGGAGGAGGTGATTTAATTGTACATTTTTTATACAAACATGTATAACTATGATTTATCTGCAAAAGTAAAAAGTAAAAACAGTATTTATACCAAATGTAATGTAATTAGGAAGATTCTTAAACTTTAGTATATAAGGTAGTACAACCGAATGACGTAAGAAACTAATGACTTCTAGAAGAGGAGATGGTGACATGAGTTGTTCAAATCAAATATTTTGACAAGTTGAAGCTTGAAAGATGGTTTCACTGGACTCAATTCAAACGACATTTACCTATCAGTCTTACGCGCTTTCTCATGCCTTTTCATTTATTTATATAGTATACAAATTTGTATATAAATAATAACTATTTTAACTATAATAATAAAACTTTAATATAAATTTATTATTCATCTAACCTATTATTAATGCATCTAAACTTGAAAAGAATATTTCTATGGTGAAATTCGCAGTGGGGGGAGATTTCTATGTGATGATTAGACAAGGGAGCGTTCATAAAATTTTTCTTAGTTTGTGAGGTTTTTATTAGAATATCTGATATAGAGGTGTATGGCCTCCCATGAATTACGCTGTGTTCCCGAGTCTCATTTAAGGAGAGAAAAGAAAGGAAGTGAAAGGAAAGAAAAAAATAGTTGTGTTTCAGAGTTTTTTTTAATGGAAAAAAATGAAAGGATTGTTAGAAATTCGTGTTTCCGAGTTTACTTAAGGAGGAAAGTGGAAGGAAATAGAACGAAAATGAAGGCTAAAATCAATCCTTCCAAAATGGAAGGAAATGAGATAAAGGAAAAGAAAGAAAAGAAAAGAAGAGAAGAGAAAAGAATGAGAAAAAAAAAGAAGAGAAGAAAAAAAGCAGAGAAAGGAAAAGAAAATGTTTCATTTCTTTTCTCTCGTTAAGTAAACTCGGGAACACAGCGTTAGAGATGTTCTTATTGACACTATCCCTATAAGCCAATTTAGTTATGGTACTTAACGAGTTTATATACCAGTTATATTAGAAGTTTTGCTTTTAAAAACCTCGATCTACGTATGATTACATCCAACTAAGAAGCTTTAGTTATGTCACCGCTCTTTGATGAGTTAGAGTTGTTACTCAAGTTTGTATCACAAAGTTACGGATATCATGTCACCAAGCTTATCTTGATACCCCTAGTTCAATCTTGTTATCAAATTAAAAAGTCACTATGGACCATCTTCCATGGTCAAAGTTCCCCATTTTATAGAAATCTGATGCCCATGATGCATCTTATATCGTTGGTTTCATATTCAGGACACATTCGTTCCACATTCGTTCCACATTCTACGACATCATAATGTCATTCAAAACTTGTGATAATTGTTGGTTCAAGCCCAAGATCACATACAAAAATACAGATTAACACAAAGAATTTTACTACTTTCTAACTCTTGTTCTCTACTTTCATTACTTGCAGAATACACATATAAGTAAAGACTCTTGCAAAGAAAAAACTACCAACCATCCCACTATACATGATCTAATATTCTAATCCCACTAACATTGCTAACTACGCATGATCCTACTAAAAAACAAACATGTGACTAGATTAAACATCTAGTTGACCCGTTGACTTGACTTTGACCCGGTCAAAATTAATCCTACAACAATATATCCAGAGATTTACATGTCTACATAGATCACCATCAAGGCCATTTTAGGTTTTAATTAGTTAGTTGATCCGTGCATTTTATCTACACTTAATTGAATGATAATTGTTCAATTGTTGATATCTTTTTATATTTTGTAGGTTTTAAGATGATAAAGAGCTTAAATGATATATGTATGTATTGTAGTGGTGGGTTTTCCCACGGTAGTGGGATTCTTCTTCGATGGTGCTCTTTAGCGAGTCAGGTTTTAGATGTTAAAATCATTTTAAATGGTTGAATTCTCGTCTCGGGAGGGCTCACTCGGGCATTAGGAAACTTTCAAACGCCATTAAAAATGATATTTGTATAGCAAATGGACGGTCAAAGCTCAAATTTAACTCAATTTGGCAAAATAGGTCCTCCATGTTTACCCAAATTTCTATTTTCTCCATATTTTTCTTGACTTCCAATAGTTTAGACAATAACCCCTTCCTTCGAGATCTCTGCGCAAGTTAGTCCACACCTAACGAATTAAAATTTTCTTATGTCGTCGGTTTTCTTGGGTGTTACATTATCATTACACAGTCTCTTTTAGAAATTAGTTTGACAACTTACTTACGATAATTCGACTTAAATTCATCTCTAATTTTACTTTTGTATAATTTATAGATTTATATTTTATCGATTAATGAGTAGGATTAGAGAGGGTTTGAGTTATGAAAAAATAGTTATGATGAGTTACTTTCTTGTTAGTATTCAATCGAATTTTGCAAAAACAAAAAAAATACTTTCTAGTTTTAAGTTTAGGATAAATACGTTTGTAATGATGTAACTGTAATATCGTAAAGGGGTTTTGTCTTTTACAGAGTAGACGGTCGATTACACTATCTGTAAACGACAATTTACCAATTTATATATTTGTAGTTTAAAAAAAGTTTTGGTGTATCTATATATAATACTTAAAAAGTAACTTGGTGGGACACTTGTCAGTCTCCTAAGTTTGTTGTTCCAGCCTCCTAAGTTTGTTGTTCCCTCATCTCTCTCCTCTTAAATAATTACCTAAATTAAAGAATAAATAATTTTAATTCTTTTTATGATTAAAAATATTTCTTAATAAATTAATAAAAGATGTCTTTTTATTAATATTATTTCTAGAAAACAAATTTTTATAAAAATAGAGTTTTTCTAAAACATCAAACATTTTTAAAAATATGAAATATCTTAAAATTAATATTTTTAAAAAGTAAATTTCTATACAAACTAAAAATAATTAAAATTAGGAGTTATAATAATAAACTTTTTAAAAATGATATTTATAATACGGGTTGTTTGGAAAAAATGGTTAAATTTTTTTGAAAATAAAAATTAAAACTATTATTTATAATTATTACCCATATGTAATTTTAATCATATCTTATTATAAAATATTATTTTATACTTCGTAAAACTTCATCATAATTAATATTTTATTTTTAACTCGTGTAATACACGGGTTTACTAAAGTTAGTATTATATAAATAAAAATCAACAACTAATCAATTTTATTTATTTAATCCGTATAATACATTTAATTTTATTTATGTTTTTTTTATGTTATTTTAATAATTAACTATTCACCATCCGTATAATACACGGGTAACTAAAGCCAATGTAACATTAAATCTTACCCTAAATCATTAATTATAAGAATTGACATCGGTCTTCTTCTACCAGTCGTGGCTTTCTTCCGGCGGCTATGGCCTTCTAGTACGACACAAATATCACGCATATTTTAACCCCGTAACACACAATTCACGACTTTTATACAATATATTTCTTCATTTGTATACATCAAAGATGTTAAATATAAATCATCCACTTATACAAATATATTTTTTCAAAAAATCATATGAAACAGGATAAGGAAGCTCGAACTCTAACCATGGAGGAATACAAGGATCATGAAGAAGACGACATACTTTCTTTATCAAATCTTCCAATAGACGACGGTGCTCCCGATTCACAAGAAGTAACCACAACGTTCTATCAAGACTTCTTCGGTGAAGAATGGAGTCGTAAGATTTCAAACAAGAGTTCACATGTGACACAAACTACAAATGATGACAACGTTATAAGTAAGCCAGCAACCCAGATGGATCAGCAGGAAACAAACCCAATGTTCAGGTCGAATTCGGGTTCTTTTCGATACATGCGGTTCAAAATGGGTTCGAGTAAGCGCGGTTGGAGGTCAAGATCGGTGTCGGTTATGGGGTCTAAGAGCAAGTCAAGGTGGCAGGTGTTTATGTTCGGGTTCGGGTCAGGAAGGTTTCCTGAGAAGATGGATTTGATGGATATCAAGAGTAGGCAGCTTCGATCGCGGAGTGTGACGACGACGACGGTGTCTCGAGATGGTGATCATGGTGGTGGGGAGGGTGGTGGTGGCCGGAGAATTGGGAAGAAGGTGTGGTGGCGTTTGGTTGATGTTTTGGGGTGTGGTGGGGGGTATGAGAGAAGCAAGATGGTGGTTGTTTAATTAAGGCCTTTAGAGATTGAATTTGTTGTGAATTTGTGTTTTTATTTTCAGTTGTAAGTTGAGGTTTTGATGTGTTTAGAACATTAATTGCAATTGATTGTTGATATTGAATTGAAATATTGTAACTAATGGATGATGAAAGTTATTTTTTTTATATTCGAATATCTCTAATATATATACACTTGATTTTTAAGAAAATTACAGCGTATAATGCAGAATTATATATATTCTATTGATTTGATATTAGTTTTGTTATTTTTAATATGATAATTGTTTTAATAAATAAATATATGATGTATCGTTTAACTTTTTTACAATGATGTATCTAACACATTACATATTTATATATGTGAGTTCAACTACTAAAATGAATATGTGAAAGGTTATATGTATCAAAATAAACATTGAAAAGCGAAAACCTTGAACTGAACATGTATTCTTTAGGTGAAAACACACTTCATTTAACGTCGTTATGGCGAAAAGCTCACTTCATGTGGCACACTTCGCACAACCACATGTTTACCCGCGTTATGCCGTTCAAAATTGCACAAGGTTACGTGTCAACTTCCTATGTGTCTTTTCATTAAAAGGGACATGTCAAATGCGTTATCTTCCTAAGGTGTCCACGTGGAGTGCATGTTCGCACTAATTAAGGATGCCACAATGTTGGTTTCTCACACTAATAGTACGTTTTCTTTTTTAAAATTGACTTTTTAAAAGTGTATGCTAAGAAAACTTAAACTTTTTATACGTTTACGCCTAATCTTTGAATATTAAAATAAGAAGATCAATCGTACACATTCATATCCTAGGGTCTCCCTATTTATATATTTATATGTGTAAGTTTCTATCTGTTAGAGATCAAATGAAAAAACTCAATTCAAAATACTAGTATGATTAATTTCTTGAGTCTATAAATACCACATCAATTACCCATATAACTAATGTTGGACAAGCTAGTCTCATAACTTACAGTGGCTTCAGTCTACAACATTATATGCTAATATGTAGAACAAAACTTAACCTCAGTTGAATGTTTGCTAATTCAGGCCATCTACTGTCCACTTTCGTTGTAATTCCTTGCTCTTTAATTGAAACTCTAGCGACCTTCTAGTGAGATATTTGTAATACAATATCATGTCGTTTAGTAAATAACTAGTATTAAGCCTCTCGCTTTGCGATGGAGGGCGTAAAACTGTGTCAAATAACACCAGTGTCACATTATCGTCAACGACCACCAACATCGAAAAGACTCGCATTAAAATACTTAAAATTAAAAAAAATGAACGGAAAGTTACGTAAAAACAATGAACCACGTACATGAAACGTAAAAACAGTAAAAGCCATAGTCGATCTAGGACTCGCATGTTGCAACAGGACCATTAAACGGGAAAATATTAACGTAATAACGTTGAAGCACACCCGCACGTTACGTCGTGTAAACTCTCAAAATCTAGACCGAGAGGTAAAACGAAAAATTTGTAACATATGAAAAGTCTGGGATCAAAGTTGAAAATAAAAAAGTTATAGAGATTAAATTGTAAAAGATATAAAAATATAGAGTTTATAATAAAAAAAATTAAACAAAAAACAAAAAGTTTGTACAACATTTTATGCATATAGTACAATAACCAAAGTAACCTTAAGTTCCTAATTAGTATATAAAATATACATATTAAATATTAAAGGAGCATGGATAGATCAAAGGTTGAATGGTTCACGGTCAAATGAAGCCCACTTTAGCCCTGTGTAGTGGTCATAGGCGTCTATTATGGTCTCAACTGTCAACGCCACCCATTTTAAACGGTCATACTTGTTAGACCTACTTTCGTCGCTATCGGTCTCCTTTCTAGTAAAAGTAAAACTAACTCTTAAGGCCCCTATATATACATTTGTACGATCGATAATCTATCACAAACATTCCATCACACATATACATCTTACAATTAATTTGCAGCAAGTTAATTAATTCATTAAAGAAACCCCAAATTCAGCCATAACATGATCATGCAAGAGTACGTTGATGATGCAGAGGAGACTCTTTCACTCTCCAACTTTCACATGATGAAAGACGATGTTGATGATGCAAATCATAGCTCCATGTCGAATTCGTCGTCGGTTTCTTCGTCTGAAGAAGATTTCCTAGGGTTTTTCAATGATGAATGGAGCGAAAATACCGCATTCAGTAATTCATCATCTGAAGACATTGTTTTCTGCGGAAAGGTGGTTTCTTACAAACAAGACATTGCTGGAGAGCGTAAGCCGGAAACTAAGAGGCAAACGAACCCGTTGTTTAGGTCAAATTCGGATTCTTTTCGAGTTATTCGGATGAAAACCGCTTCTAGGCCAACTGCTTCTAGGTCAAAGTCGATGCCAAATACATCTTCATCGTTTCCTTGTAAGTCGAGATTTATGGTGTTCATGTTCGGGTCCGGATCAAGCAAGTTTCCGACTAAAGTAGACATCAGTGGCATCAAAAGCAGGCGGCTCCGGCAGGTGAATACATCGGCGGTGTCGGGATCGGTGGCCGGTAGCAAGGAGGAGATCAGTGATGGAAGAACAATCGGGAAGAAGGGATGGTGGCGGGTGGTTGATGTTTTGGGATGTAATGGTGGATACAAAAGAGATACGGTGATGAGTGAGTTTTAGTTTTAACTTTTAACACTTATGTTATAATTTTAGTTTGTGTTTAATGTTAGATGTATGAGAATTAGTATAGTAGGTGCAATGAAGTGGTATTGTAATAATGTAATGTTTGCCAAAATTGGAGTTTTGGTTCTTAGGTCAAAATATTCGTGTTGATTTGTAAAATTGATGCATATTTTCTCTCCTCAATTGAGAATTTATAATTTTTTAACGGTAAATATACGACTTTGTTTTGAAAGATATACGTTATCGTACTTTTTCCCACTTATTTGTTTCTTAATTGGGGGCGCATCTTCAAAGTGAGACTTTAACAAAAAACCTTCTCATTTTTAATTGTCTTTGGCCCTCCATCTTAACCACTTGAACTATAAATCATTGGAATATACATTTGCATGTAAAGTTCAAAGATTATGCAATCTTCTTCACATTGTTCTCTATGTTTTCTTTCTTTCATGAAAGAGGAATAATTGAGGTATGAAGGAAGTTGAACTAGATGTGTACAAAAAAAACCGGGCAAAAAAGACCGAATCGATTTGAAAAAAAGTGGCTTGGCGCCCGACTCGAACCGACGGTTTGTATACCACTTTGGTAGCCCGGCACCAAAAATTGGTTTGTAAACCGGTTTTAATAAAAAAAACGGGATAAATACCGGTTTAGAAAAAAAAACGGTTTACAAACCGCTCCAAACCGATTTGAGTGGTTTGAGGATTCTTGATGAAAACCGTTTTGAAACCGAATTGGTTTGAAATATAACGGTTTGTACATATTATAAAAAACCGGTCCGGTTTAAAAACCAAACCGGCTTGTGAATACACTGCTATGGGCCTGCAAATATTTTGGGGCCTCATATTTGCCGGGCCGGTACAAGATTTTTCCATATCTAGTTTCTATAGTGTATGGTACATACTACATTACAAATCGTGTTTATCTAGTAGCTCGGATTTGATTGCGGAGACTGTAGATGCATGGACTTGAATATGAAAACGTAAAACAGTCCGAAGGCTGCTAATGAGGAACTACAACACAAACCTTCATAATAGGTCAATGCACTAGAAGCAATTGTGTCATTGTGTGTGACATCACACGTATGGTTTTGCCCGGTCCATGGGGAGGTAATACGTCATAAGAAATGTGCGGCATCAAATATCACCAATGGTATTGAACGTATCGGTTGTTGATGATAGGGGAACCATTACATAGTATTACACCGAATTAAACACATTTTTTTCTAGATATGTTTTTAGATTTTGGGATCAAAAAATAAATTTAAAATGATCTGAATCCGAAACACTTGAGTACATTTTTATTTAGTTATTAATAATATTTTCTTGATTTTATTGTAAACTTTTCTTGATTTTATTGTAAACTTTTATGCATTGTGTTTCAGTTTTTTATTATCGGTTATCATCTCCATGGTTCATGTTTATAATTTTTTTTTCTAATTATAGTTTGAAGAAACAGTTGATGAATGTTAGAGCATTCACAATTCATCCCCTATCTCATTCTTATAATTACATTAAAAATCACTACGTTTTCTCTCTTATTTCTAAATAAGTAATATTTTTCATAACTTTATCATTATATTTTCTCTATCATCCACTTACGATCACTTTTAAAAATATTAAAAATTTTATGGGGTTGTACCGTGTTTTCCAAAATATGAGAAAACAAGGTACAAACCCCATAATTTCTCCGCCCCCTTCATTCACAAACACTTACAACCATCCCCTATAATATAGGACACCAACTCAGATAAAAATGGGAAACGGGTTATGTTCAGAGTCTCTGTTGCTCTCGTCATCCTCTTTCAAAAAAAAAAGTTTTAAAAAAAATTCATTGTGTCTTTATATGACACAATGATATCATTGTGTCTTTCATAATAACACAATGACATCATTGTGTCTTTTATAATGACACAATTACGTTATTGTGTCTTTCATAAATGTCACGATAAAAAATATTAATTTTTTATTTTTTATTAATTTTTTTCTTAGTGAGGATGGCTAAGAGAACAAAAGCTCGGATTACTTTTTTGAAATTCGATTTAGATTGTGAAATATAACTTTTGTGACTTTTTTTTAACTAATTGTGTCTTCTCACACTTTGTAGCAAAAATACACTTTGTATTTGAACCTTTTTCTTCAAATAATTAATCAACAAAAACTATAAAAATCATTTATTATTTTCTTCATTTATGAAATCAATTCCTTGTTTGTGTGTTT
The DNA here is from genome assembly GCA_018326445.1 of Flaveria brownii. Taxonomy (NCBI): domain Eukaryota; kingdom Viridiplantae; phylum Streptophyta; class Magnoliopsida; order Asterales; family Asteraceae; genus Flaveria; species Flaveria brownii. The sequence continues at coordinate 9,736 of BJCN01334459.1, forward strand.
CCATTAAATACACGGTTTATATTCGGATTTTGACAAGACGAGATTTTTACATCGACTACTCTCCAATTTAAAGGAATTCATGTGTATCTTTTTTTTTGAAAATGAAATTATACCCGATTTTAAAATATTTCTTAACCATCCCAGCTTTACGACCCTCACGATTTGTCTTTATAACGTCTGATGATATTGCCTTCGATAGACTTCATCAACGTTCTCATTTTGGCTTCGGTTTCATCAATTTTTTTAATAAAATGTATTTGTTTTTTGTTAAATTTAAGCTTACATCATCTGTGATTATGATTTAACATATTATTATCTACAAATGTGTTTTTGGATTAATATTATTTTACTTTTATTTTTTTGATTTGAAGGTGATCTACTTTTTAAACTTTTTTATTTCTTTTTATGTGTATTGTCATATTATTATTATGTTTGATTGAAATTCATTTGATATGCATGCAAAGTTGTTTTGATGTATATGAAAGTAATATTGAAAATCATACTTTTATTACTTTGACATCTTCAGACAAAAGGATTTTTTTTTAATTCTAAAGAAGACGGTTCCTGTTAGTAGTATGTTTTACAATGACAATAAACAAGAACCAATGACAATCGTTATCCAAGGTTTGTTTTTAAACATATATCATGGTCAACTCTATGTTATATTATCTCGAGTTAAAAGTAAACATAAATTAAAACTATAATATTAGATAATGATGAAAAAATCACCAACAAAACATCAAATGTTGTATACAAATAAATTTGTCGATGTTTATGAATTTGAAATATTATTTTGCATGTTTAATTTAATTTGTTTATTACTTAAAATTTTTATTTATAAGTTTATTTCATTCCATATTATACATTATTTAAACGTATAAATATTAATAGAGAAAACCTATTAATATTAGATGTAGCTAATGTTAAAAATTATAAATAAAAGTCCGATATACAAAGTATTATCAATAATATTATAACTTACGAATATTTTTAAACAACAACAATATTTTTGGATTGAACCTGTGCGTTACACTGGTCTTTTGCCTAGTATATTAATACAAGACTAACTTGGGTGTCACATGACCTATTCCTTGAGTGTCGGCCTAGGATTTGTTTACATATAATCATCACAATAAACCTATTATTTTAAACAAAAATCAATTATGTTAAACTTTTTAAACTTAAATCTTAATATCTAATTTTATTTTAAACAATATAAATGAAAAATCAATGAAGTCAAATTTTACAAATCTACACATATTAATAAAAGACTAACTTGAGTACTACATGACCTACTCCTAAAGTGTTCACCTATGATTTGTTCACATGTTATAATCACAATAAATCAATTATTTTAAACACAAATAAATTGTGTCAAACTTTCCAAACTTAATTTTAATTTTTTAGTTTATTTTAAACAATATAAATAAAAAATCAATTAAGTCAAACTTTAAGAAATTATTAATAATTTATAAACAAATGAATTTTTTTTATTTAATAAGATAATAACATCCTAATAGTTGGACACTTGATTTTTTAATAATCACAACTCAATTTTCAAAGTTTTTATATCATATGATTTAATATAATTATGATTTTTTAATTTAAACTAATTAAAAAGTTATTTTTATACATCTGTTTTTCAATCCATGCAATACACGGGTCACTAATCTAGTTAAATGAATATAAACATGTCCCCAAGGGGATAGTTTTGTGGTAAAAGATGTATTCTCTAACTAGGTGGTAGTGGGTTTAAATCGTGCGGTGTGAATATTTGATGAATATTTTTCTGATAACACGAATTAAAATTAAAATGAATATAAACATATAATATTGCCCCTTAAATGGTACATTTATTTGGGCGAGTGTAATAAGAATAATGACCCGTGGGGGAGGGCACGAGCTATTTAATACTTCTCCTTTAATAATCCAAAATTTGTAGGGTCTGGTGTTTTGATGTTAAATAAAACCACCTTCTACTTTTCATTTTTCACACATCTAACTAAATTCACCCTCCACTCCAAAAACAAGACCTGTGTTTTTATCTTTTTAGACAAGAAGTTGTAAAAATAGGTATAGTGTATGTAATCAAGATATATGTCATTAAAAAATGTTTGAGACGACCAACTAAAGGGACTAGGGAGTGTATTCAAGTTTATTAAATTATATTTATATGATATATACTAATGAGAAAGCAAATATTTTGGTTACAAAAGGCTCAAAGATGTATGTAAAAATAACCCAAAGAAAAAATAAGAAGAAAATGAGTTTCTAAAAAGTGCATAAAAATATATAAAACAATATTATTATTAAATATATGTATTTGTAAATATAGTATTTGAACCTTAGATATATAGCTATTCAAAGAAAATTAAGAAATTCTTTTTTTAACAGAAAATAGCATATTCACCCTCATAAAACTAAGGCATATTGAAACAGAGAGTAGAGCGATTTTTGTTAATAACAAACCTTTGATAACTAAAAGTGAAAATTACCTAAATAGAACCAAAAGATTATGATAAATTTGAAAACTTACAAATTTGGGACAACAAAAGAAATCTTCTACCAGGATTTGCATTTGTCATGATGTAGTAAAATGCTCTCTGCCTCCACAATAGCACCAAAAGAAAAAAGAAAAAAAATAAGAAGAAAAAAAATCATTGCCTAATCGATTTGATGTATATAGAATTATAAAATGCAAGGACAAAAACATTAGTGTTAGGTTAATAACTTTAAAATTCGCAAACCAATTGAACATTATTTGTATATATTATAAATTTAATTAATGCAAACCACAGAGGAAGAAACCCTTAATAACTAATAAGTTTATAAACTTAATTCACCAAAAGTAAGTTTGATAGTATTATACATATAATATCAAAAGGTAAGTCAAATAACGTGCTGATTTTTGTGTTGAGGACGTATTATTTGAGTCTAATAGATGTAACAAGCTTTTGATATTTTTAGACTTAGAAAAACATCGTACTCATCATAATAGAAAAGAAAAAGAAAAGAGCAAGAAAACCCTACCTCTAGCATGTGATGACATTAATAAACAAACAAACCTTACAACACAAGACATCCCTATGTCTTCAAATATCCTCAACTACTTGCACTAAAAGCTGAGTGGTGGACAAATAAATTAACATCTTAACTATTAGTTTAGCATATTCTGTCATTATTAAAAGTTATGGCATTTTTTCAATTATAATTACAGATTTGCATATCATAAACAGTCACAAACGTATGTTGATATAATTGATATTCAAATAAATATTTTCTGATCGACTTTTCACGACACATCAAGGTGGGGGTCCTTCCGATGTGTGTTATGGCTCCATTAGAATATATTAAATTAAAGTTAATAAACATAACAGAACAAAAAATATTAGATAGTATTAATTGCAAAAACAACAAATAAGGTTAAATCCTAAGAATTTAATGAATGCGGGACCAAATCTAGATGCAATAAGTAGTTTGTTTTTTCTGCGTATCATACATTCATTTCCTTCGGTGTGTGTTATCTTATTTCATTTCTAACCGTTACACATACTAACAGTTAAAGATCTATGACAAGTAATAAAGTAAATTAAGAGTCTGTTTGTCAATTCTGAATGATTAAGTGTTGAACTAATAAAATATTTGAATCATTAAGTGTTGAATCATTAAAAAGTTTGAATCATTAAAAATTAGTATGTTGGTTAACTATTTAAAGATAAATGTCTGATCAATTCAGATAATAAGTTTTAACTATTAATTATTAGAATTCTTAAACATTCAGCATTACTATAATTCCTAACCATTCGAAGGCAAATGTCTAAACTATTCAGACATTTGTTCGCGAAACAAACAGTCTGAACCTTTAAATGCTGAACCATTCAGACATTTAAACCATTAAAAAGTTGATTTAGATGGTGTCAAAGAGCTTCCAAGAGCAAAAAGATACAACTTGAACCCTTATATGTTATTATGTGTTTGGAAAGTAACATCTTTCAACAACACGCATTGATTATTACAAGTCTTTTGATATTTTCACTCGCAGGCTATCTCATGATGATAACTACACATCTTCATAAGCATTGTAACACCCCAACCCGACAAGGCTGACGTGTCACTATCACGGTAATCAAAATCCAGGACTTAATTCCATAATTGATAACAATTACAAGTTCAAATTTCAAAACCTAATAGAAGAGTCGATTACATCAATTTAAATAAATAAACATCAAGCGTCTTTATCCAAATTTCCACTCTTCACTCCCCTCCCGGATGACCCTGCAGACCTGACGTGCATGAAAACAAAAGCACGCCTGAGCATAACGCTCAGTGAACGGAATAGCGGATAACAAAAATAAGCAGACATGGTGATAACGGAGAATCAAAGATCATAAGATATATATCAAATAGAACATAACGGCATAAGACATATATCAGATAGAACATACCCCGAGCTAATAATCATATCATATAATAACTGTACAGAGGGAACACAGGTAGCGAGCCCGTGAACCTATGTGAAATGGAGTATGGGCAGACATACAAACCATTCACCAGAGTCCTGAATGGAATGGTGTGTAACCATCCATCAGGA
>BJCN01334461.1:4410-15771 GCA_018326445.1 Flaveria brownii
ACGATTAAACAAGGCAAAAGCTCTAATGAGATTGAAATCAATAGATATCAAGCAGCTTAAAGAACTACTATATATGTTAGGATGAAGCAAGTTGAAAGGCTCATAAAATTAACGAGAAGCATACCAAACTCAACTATAATTATACAACTTGTGATGCAGCAAAAACATAAATCATAAAAATCAATAACATCAACAATACCAAAAAGAAACAACTAACAAAACCATAATCATACGTTATGATACCAAGAATACAAAATTATAATCATACGACACTCTTTAGTAACATGATAGAAAAGAAACAAGAAGACCAAGATCAATTGAATATCAATACAATTGAAAACCATTTTTAAGAACCATGTTATGAAGATATCAAGTATCAATAGCTTATGGGTCTTACTGACGGGTCACTGGTCCATCCGATTATATTTATTACTCAAGTACAGAACGTTAAGGCTCTAGGCTGACAAGTCCTCAAAGAGAAGCTAATACATCAGTCTGTCTTCATCAATTCTAATATGATACCATCCTCAAGAGCCAAGTGACTCGGGTGAGGTACCTAAACTTTATTAAAAAAATTTGTCTAATAGAGGTCTTAGTTCCCCTCACTCATCATATTTTAAAGGAAAATAACACAATTACCACTTTTTGGAATTGGATCATGAACTTCACAAAAAAGGGTTCACCCACCAATACATATAATTGGATCATGACCTTGACCGAAAAATGTTCACCCACCAATACATATAGTGATGGATGCCAAAGTGCCATTAGTTTGACTTGTGTTTTCCAACAATGAGTGGATGCCATAATGTTTGCAAAATTATGCTGAATTTATCGTCTAGAATTCATTCAACATTTTTATAGATTATAATAACGCAATATGTCAACAATTAAAATAACTAAAATTAAATATAATATAATTTTAACAAAAAAAAGAAATTGTAAATATATAATCGAGTAAACAGGTATGCGTAATCAGATAAAAGGGTCGGGTAAACTGGCTTATTACGTAATCTCATATTTGTCTATTAGCAGTGAAAATAAAAGAGCTAATTGATCAAATGAACATGAATCTATGAAGAAAACTAAAATTGAAACTTTCTTATTGATGAATTATGGGTGGTACCTATTAATCCCACCAACCTACACTTATATCAAACGGTTAGTTACATCTAACAACTATAAGTTTCACTAACTACCCTTACAGTTTAGACAATTACAATATTAACCCTCACAAGTCAACAAAATTGATAGTTTGACTTTTACTACAAAATTGGAATTAATCCAGCATTTCTCCCCCCTTAATTCCAATTCTTCTCAGCCAAATCTTCAACTCCTAACAGAAAATAATTAAGTAATCTCATACCCGGTCTCATACCTATATGCCCGATGTTAAGTGTTGGAAGTGAATTGTCCGATATGAAACAAACAAAGATATTGTAAACAAACTGGTTTAGATTTAAGATAAGGAAATGTTGGTGATTGAATGATTTAAGACCTTATCAATATACCGAAGAATTTTTCTCATTATTGATTCATTTAATCTTATAGTCAGGTTAATTGATTTCATCTCTCCATCAATTTTTGAAAGTTTAAAAAATTTATGAGTCAGTGACAATAGATAAGACTCATTGACAAACATGGTATCTAATGTTGCTTTGTTCTTTAGATAACAAAATTTCACAGGTCAGTTGTACTTTCATTATAATAGAGTTAAAAATAGAAAATGAAAACTATTGTTCAGACAAAGATGGTAAACTTACGAATAGAAAATCAAATGTCATACACAAAAGATTTATGCATTATAATCATGTCTTTTCATTATAAATGTTATTGCTTCATTATTTAAAATAATTATTTATACATAATTTCAGTTATATTTTATCTTAAAAATATTGTCCTATAATTCTTAAATTGTCATTACTGATTATTTAATATTCTAGATATTTAACTAGTATAATAGATGAACTTCTAGTGTTATATCATAATATATACTACGTTGAGTGCACTTTGGGTAGCGTCTTGAAAACTTAGGATATTGCCAAGTGTAAATTGAATTTCAATAACCTTTCGCTTTTGATATTTATATCATCTAATGTTTTAAACAAATCTATCTAACTTTTTTTGTTTTTCTTTTATAACTTCTAAAATATAACGTTTTCTTAAATTTCAAACATATAGTTACGCCTTCCTTAATTTTTGTAAATGTTTATGCCTAGGTTTCATTTGAAATGAAGCCAGGCCAAACGTAATGTATTTTTTATTCATAAATTTACTTTCACATACCCCGTTGTGTAATATTTCTTTATATATATGTTTTGATATATAATATATTCAAAACCGAACCATCACGAAACGGGTCGGAACCCACCAGCAGAAAAGGAAGACACACGCTACAAATAGGCACGCGCTCGAATGTGAAGGAAGTGGAAAACATACGATTTGACTATCTGAGAGGGCGGTTGGTTGTAACTTGTAATCATATGAACACTTGACCTTTCAGAAAGGCCCACTTGAGGTTGCTCCTTAGGCCCACTTTATTGTGTCGCTTGGGCCCTCATAAGACATATTCCAATAACACTTATTCTCTCACATGTCATGCAATTGTTTAACTTTATATATTTTATATTTATATCACGGTTGAAATTATTATACAAAGTGTATTTTTGTTATAAAGCGTGAGAATACACAATGAGATTAAAAAAATCATTAAAAAAATTTATATCTTACAATTTAAATCGAATTTCAAAAAAGTACTTCGGAGTCTCTATTCCTCTCGTCGTCCTCTTTCAGAAAAAAAATAAATAATAAATAAATAAAAATTTTATTGTGTCTTTATATGACACAATGACGTCGTTGTGTCTTTCATAATGACACAATGACGTCATTGTGTCTTTCATAAATGACACAATAAAAAAATGTTAATTTTTTTATTATTTTTATTTTTCGTTTATTTTTTCTTAGTGAGAACAGCTAGAGGAACAAAAGCTCAGAATTACTTTTTTAAAATTCGATTTAAATTGTGAGATATAATTTTTTTGTGACTTTTTTTTGACTCATTGTGTCTTCTCACACTTTTTAGCAAAAATACACGTATTTGAACCTTTTTCTTATATTATTTTGTAAAAGCAACATGTTAAGGCATTTCGAGATGGAGTGTCACATTTTGTGGTATTAGAGTAATATGGGCATTTCTTTGTTGTCAGTTGAAGTAAGAAACATTTTAGCTCATGATGAACACCTCTTTGAAGTATTAGTTGTATATGAAGTCCCTCTAACAATCTTTTGTCACAAATGACCCACAAAACTGATGGGGAGCCAAGTGTGGACCTCAATATGTTGCAACCCTCACCTAGGTCGATATTTCTATGATCTTTAGCAACATTGTTTCTCTCAAGCCGATGGAGGAGTGTACGCCCGCATATATGCTAGTGGCAGATCTAGGAATTTGTACAATGAGGTTTGAAAAATTTTGAGAGTCCGAAGACTATAACTAATTATAAAAAGTTTTCGTCTGATTAAAGTCGGATCGAGTCATATAACACAATAAAAAGATGTAACCGGATAAAATATCAATATGGTTAATAGAAGTATTTCAATCGTCATAAAAAATAGATACTAGAAATATAATATCTTTAAGGTTGTTGACTACGGGTTATGGTTTTTTACAATCTAGTCAATTGTATCATCTAGATAAACATTTAAAGCAATGTAAATCAATATATTCAAGTGTCTTAAATCTTAATAGATGAAACTTCCAACCAATATTCAAATCACTAATTCACAGTGAACAATGTTAATCCCTAATGTCTATTAATCATTACCATTACCAATAATCAATATTCAAATCAATATTCAAATAGAAGTGAGTAATGCTAACCTCAAAGGTCAAAGCGGCGGTAGAACTCCGAGTGAAAAAAGTTTATTAATAATTTTAAATGGGCTTAGTTAATGGGATTTGGTTTTAGGTTATTCAAATTGGTTTGTTTAAAAGAGCTTTAATTATTCAAATAAATATGTTTTATACTTGCAAATTTCTTTACAATAGGTTTATATTAGTAAAAAATTAAAAATCAAAATTTATATTTTCTTGAAAGTCTAATGTTAAGATTTCATAGTGGTTGGTCTCAAAATCTCATGGGTCAGTTTTGAAATTTTATTGTGTTCGTTCAGGATTGGATCGTATATACGCTATTATATATAAAAATTTCATGGGTCCGAGCGACCCCTACTCATATGGTTGGTCCGCCCCTGATATTTGCCACACTCAAGTGCTAGCCACCAATCCGAACTCAATCTCGGAACCGGCATGGAAGCAATAACCATATTTAGGTCCTTTCAGCACCACTTGTAGAAAGTTCACAAGAACCACATTTAGATCCTTTAATACACCACTTGTAGCAAGATCACAAGAACCACATTTAGTCATTTAGATCCTTTAGTACACCACTTGCAGTAAGACCACAAGAACCACATTTAGATCCTTTAGTACACCACTTGTAAGTTGACACCATTTGTAACTTAGAAAACCATATAATCTATTTAGTTTTAGACAAAATGAAACTCTACTATATATGTATAAGTATGTGACTATGTGACTGAATGCGTTTCACTCACGGCCGCTCATGAATAGGGGGAGTGATTTCCCCATGAGCATGAGCTGCGCATGCATTCACGGGGCTCATGAATAGGGGGAGTGATTTCCCCTTTAGCATGAGCTACACATGCACTCATGGGTGTCCATTCAAGTAGTATAGCTTACTGCATTTTTATATTATGTAAATGTTCAGTAGAAAATACCTATAATGACAGATTATATGTTCTCATACATGATGAAAGTGGAGGAGCAGAATCAAGTCAAACAACCAAAGCTATGATGAAAGTTAAAGATGATTTTGCAAAAGCAAAAGCAAGTTTTGGCCCTTTTTTACCTTAAATCATGCAGTTACAGGATTCCAAATATGAATCATTAAAGGCATTTGAATAACTAAATTACAGTACAATCATCTTTAATTAACACAAAATTCTATAACTTTAAGACATTGCCTACTTTTTCCCACACTCAAAAGTCTGCAAATTTTCGAAAGTATTGAGCTCTCATGAAGATCTTGTTTCATAATAACATAACAAAGCGGTTCCTTAATCGCATACACAACCTATAATAGAACAAATTTTAAAACGTAAAAGACATCCACAAGGGTCAAAGTGTGGCATCTCACTTCTAGTAGTAGTGATTTTCTAAGGATTAGTGACCAAACAGAAGAAACTATAGATGATTTTGTACTCAGGATGTTCAAGAATCTAGCAGTCATGGTCAATGATTACTAGATTTTGCTAAAAGAACAAAATATTATCATCTCCATGACAGAAATCTTGCATCAGAATATAAACTATTATAAATATAGCAAGAGCAGATGATTAATTAACTACTAACCATTCAACAAAAGTACACAGAAACAAGATAAAAAAGAACAATTCTTTTTCATTTCATGTACCTTGAAACCTCGCAATTCGCGGTAATTCCATATCAACTGAAGATGGACTATGCAACTGATTATCAGAACTAGCAAATTTTCGCTTCTTAGACCATAACCAGATCTTCGAAACAGAAAAACTATCTGTTTTATCACTAATATTTATCTTTTTGCCTTCAATATCTTCATCAAGTGTCTGATCCTCAACTCGCTCATTTCGTTTAACATTTTTAACAAAGTTTGCAGCTTGCAAGTCCCTCTGATGAGTTAGTGGGACCCGGAGATACGTGTCACCGACCACATACTCATAGGAGCCCATTGAATAACATCTTCGTGCATCTAAATTGCTACTACTTGTCTCGCCTCCTGTTTCACTTTCACCTTCACTCAATTTTCTAAACTTACCAAGTCTCACTGAAAACACCCCCTTTTCAACTAGTGTCTGTTCATTTTCAACTGTCTTATAACCACCAGAAATCCCAATTTCATCCGCTCCATGTGGATCATCAAAATCAAATATTGGGTTATCGATGGAAAACCCAGGGTCGAAAAGGGTATTTCTACAAAGAGGGCACGTTGAATTCGATAAAAGCCATGTATCTATACAGCTGATATGAAAAGCATGGCTACAAGTAGGAAGTAATCTCAACTTATCATTCTCTGAGAATTCACACAAACACACAGCACAATCAAATTGTTCATTAGCACCCACTGCTTTATACATGAAAACAGGTAAAGCGTCGATAAACGTTTGATCTAAACCAGAATCATGTAAATGAAAAAGCTGTTGAAGCTGTCTTTGAAGTGCATCAGATGGAGATCCATCTGGAAATCGATTCGATCGATGGGAATTCGACGAAGAGTGGTGTTTTGTCAAGAATCTTACAAGTAAGTGAAGTAAACCAGATATAAAAAACAAGACTGCCAAGATTACTATAATGAAGAGAACTGCTGGGCTTATTTTAGTACCTGAAGATGACGAAGGAGATGATGTTTTATGCAAAGTAACAGTAAATGGAGGTGAGAACAATGATGATGATGATGTTGGCGAATTCATAGATTGTTGGTAACCAAGAACACCATCTTCTTTGTTGATTTGATATTTCATCCAAGAAACCTTAACATGTTTATGCCTAAAATGCAATCTTTCTTCAGTAAACCCCATCACTGAACAGATCTTTAGTGTTCCACCTTAAATAAACAATCTTTCTTCATCAAGATCAAAACCCCAACTCACAATTTTGGTGAAACATTCAAACCCACAAGTTAAAATCCAAAAAGGTCAACTTTCGCCTTCAAATACAACCAATTTCATAAGACGATTAGTTGGTCATGCTTGATTAAGCTAACAGACGATTCTAAACACAAACCACCGATTCTTGTCCGATAATTGCACAAAGATAATGACAAAAAAATTGTTATAAAACTCAAAATTTCTTTCAGTTTCACCTACCTTGAGCCTTCAAACCCTGGAAAGAAGAAGAAAGATTGAAAGATAAGTTGAATCAGAAAGCCCTATTTGTGAGGCAATTGAAGGTTGCAGAAGGTGAAAGCAGAGGTGAAATAGGGAGCGAGTGGGAAGATGACACGTGATTGGAGAGTGCGTGAGGGGATCAATAGAGGAGAGTGAATGGGTACAAAAAGTGGCTCATGATGGTGACTCTAGTAGAAACAATCGACACTTGTGGGTGTAAGGTGGAACCATGTAGTATTTGATGGTTCATTAATGATAGGTGAGGGTGAATGACAGAATGCGGCTATTGCTCTTTACATGACAATTTTGGGATTAGCACATAACCCGATGAAATTGAAAATTGAGTATAGGGACGGTTACCAGGACACTATCAATTATAAATCTAACAGGGGATGAATGCCTTTTGAGATATGGGTTCTCATTTGTATGAAGAATTGAAGACACAGTAGGTGTATATGAGCTTTTCATCAATCGATCTTTGCTGAGATTCCAAGATAGGAGCTTCAGATCGGAGCTTCCGGCGTAAACTAACCGGAGATCCGTCAGGGTCACTGGCGACCTCCGTCGAGATCCGCCACCACCGCCACCGTCTACATCCGCCGATTCCATTCAACGCTGCCGCCGGAGATCCGTCGCCGCATTTGAATTCCGATTCCAGATCCGTCGCTACCGCTCCAGATCCGCCGGTGTTCAGATCGGAGCTTCAGGCGAAAACTAATCGGCCGGTCCGACCGATTGTCGAAATTCATGCTTACGAAAAGTGAGGTTTGAAAGCTCCGACAATGTCGGGCGATCAACGGCGGCAAGATCCGAAGGAATGGGAAGAAGTGCATCGTAGGAAAGGGAGAGATCGTCATGGAAAAGGTAAGAGTAAGGTAATTTCAAATTTTTTTGTGTCAAATCTTCCCACGAAGTGTTCGTCACAAGATCTTAAGGAGGTATTGGGAGGTTTCGGTAGATTCGAAGGGTCGTATATTGCTAGAAAACGGGACAAGTGGGGAAAACGGCTTGCCTTTGCATCTTTCTCGGAGGTTAGCGATAATAAAAGAATGGCGGAAGAGATGTCGGATGTATGGATTGGATCATATAAGCTATTCATAACCATTGCTAGATTTGTGGATGGTATGAAAGTGCAGCAGCCTGTTAATGACAACGTCCGGAAGACGACAATGGTAAACCAACAGGTTCAAGCAGACCCTAATAATGAGGTTCATGGAGGGGGTGATAGTCCAATTCCCAAGGGTTTGGGTGACCCGATACCAGGGAATGGACGTTCCTTTATGGATTCTTTGCTGAACAGGAATAAAATTGATGTGATTAAGGTGGATGATATTGTGGAACGATTCTCACACTGGAATGGGGTTGCACTCGTGGGAAGGGTGGCTGATTTCAACATCTTGTGTAGCTTGAATGTACTGATTCACAAGCTTGGGTATCGCTCCGTGGAGCTCAAGTATCTTGGAGGTTTCTCTGTGGTTATAGTTTTTGAAGATAGTGGTGTGATGGATGATTTCTTTGTCAAAGATTCTATATGGTCTGCATGGTTCGAGTCGTTAGTAAGGTGGGATGGTAAAGGAGTCAAGGAGGAGGAACGTATTGCATGGATACAAGTGCATGGCGTCCCGGCTCAGTTGGCGCTTGATCAGGTGTATGATTCGATCGGTAGTAGGTATGGGAAGGTAATTAAATCGGCTTGTTTGTCGAGCGATGACAATAATTTTTCTTATGCGTTAATCGGGGTGTTGAGTAAGATCCGCAAACGGATTGTGGACTGGGTGGATATTAGATGGAGAGAAAATGTGTTCAATATCTGGGTTGATGAAGATGTTGCAGAGTGGATTCCGGACGGCGTTGCTGAGCTTGATGAGGAAGCTGTTTCACTGAATCAAGGTAACGAGGAAATGGATGACTCCATGCAACAGGTTGACAATATGAACATTCCTTGTGAGGAAGGTGAATTTTTGGTAAATGAGGATAACGGTGGGGTTAGAAACAACTATAATGGGTCTCATGGGGATGGTGTTCAACGTAGTGTGGCTGAGGCTACGGGTGTTCAGTCGGTTACGGCTAATGGTAGGAAGAAATTTCGCCGGAAGTCTTTATTTAAAAACAGAAACGAGAGTAGTGGCTCTCAAGAGCGTCCGAAGAAGAGACAAAGGGAAAACAATGACATGTTCGAGCTGGACAAGTTAATTGGTATTATATCCGGTGCTGACGATTCGATTGGTAGCAGTGCAGAAGTTGTAGAAGACGTGTTCGTGACTCCGGATTTAAATAAAAGAGCTTCAGGTGCGGTAGATAATGGGTCTCACGGATTGTCTTCTATTGAGGTGAATGCTAGCGAGGCCTTTAACAACAACGTGGTTAATACTAAGCAGCCTATCGATATTGAAGTGATGGAAACTGTGGTTTTAAGTAGAGCCTTGGGGGTGGAAAACTTGGGTGATTTTGTTCCGAATGTCAAAGAAGTGTTACGCAATGAAGGTTATCAAGGAGGTGATCAATGAATTTTATTTCATTGAACATTCGTGGTTTGGGGAATTTGGGCAAAGCAGACTGGGTTCGTAGTATCCGAGCTAAACATGAGGTCAGTTTTCTTATGCTTCAAGAAACGCAATATGGATCTATAGACGCGGCTAATCTGGGTAGGTATTGGGGGTCCGGTGATTTTTCTTTCGACTGGGTCCCTGCTACGGGTAGATCAGGTGGTTTATTATCCATGTGGGATCCCCAAGTATTTGATATGGATAGGGTGACTAAAAATACTAACTGGCTTTTGGTTAACGGTGTGGTCAAAGGGAGCGGGTATCCTTTCCATGTTCTTAATGTTTATTTACCGCAGAATATTGTTTCTAAGCGAAGAGTGTGGAAGGAGATTAATGGGTTGGTTGGCGAAGGGGCTGGTAAATGGATTGTGGCGGGGGATTTCAATTCGGTAAGGAATGAGGATGATCGTCGAAACTCTATTTTCAATTTGGCTGAGACCAACGAATTTAATGATTTTATTGATGCTTCGGATTTACATGAGTACTCCTTGAAAGGGAGACGTTTTACTTTTGTTGTAGGTGACAAGATGAGTCGTATTGACAGGATTTTCGTTAATTGGGAATTCTTTTTGGAGTGGTCTAATGTGGATTATATTGCCTTAGAAATAAATAAGTCTGACCACAGTCCGTTGTTACTAAAGATGAGCTCGAGAAACTTCGGTCCAAAACCATTCAAGTTTTTTAATTCTTGGCTAGGCCGGGAGGATTTCGGGGCGGTAGTTAGAAGGGTGCTTGCCGTTGGCTCGTTTACGGGTCTCCCTGATGCTAAACTTTTACTGAAGTTCAAATCGTTGCGTAACACCATCTCCATCTGGGCTGCGGACGTTAAAGCAAAAGAAATGGAAGAGAAGCGGCTGCTGGAAAGCGAGTACAGTGTGCTTGATCAAACTTTGGAGAGTAGAGATTTGTCAGAGGATGAGTCTTGGACTTTAAGTGAGATCAAAAGGCGTCTTAGAGAACTTGATGAGTTTTATTTACGCGACTTGAAACAGAAGGCTCGATGTAATTGGGCTACTCATGGGGACGACAATTCGAGGTACTTTCATGGTTTTATCAATAAACGCAAGAATTCGAATTATATTCCGGGATTGGAGGTATGTGGGAGGTGGGAAACGAATCCAGAGATTATTAAAAGGGAAGTTATGGGTTTTTTTCGAGATAAATTTAAGGAGAGTATGTACTTACGTCCGCGCCTAGTATGTTATGGTCTTTATACGTTGACAAGGGGGGAGGCCGAAGGCCTAGTGGCTGAATTCAATATTCAGGAAATCAAGAGGGCGGTTTTTGATTGTGGCACTGATAAAGCTCCGGGGCCTGATGGATTTAACTTTAGATTCATTAGGCATTTTTGGGACTTGTTTGAGAATGACTTTGTCGATATTCTGGGTTACTATCATGAGGCCGGTCGGTTTAGCTCGGGGGTTGGGTCTTCATTCATCACGCTGATTCCCAAGGTGAGTGATCCATCGAAACTAGGGGATTTTAGGCCTATTAGTCTAATCGGGAGTATTATTAAAGTAGTGTCTAAGGTTCTGGCAAATCGGTTGAAGACGGTCTTGGGTAGAGTTGTGTCGGAGACTCAGTCGGCTTTTCTATCTGGGAGATATATTCTTGACGGTCCGTTGATGACCAACGAGGTGATTGCTTGGGCTAAGAAGAGAGATAGAAAGATATTCTTGTTCAAGATCGATTTTGATAAGGCTTACGATAACGTCAACTGGGACTTCTTGTTGTTGGTAATGTCTCAAATGGGTTTTTGTCCTCTTTGGTGTGATTGGATTCGGGGTATTTTGGTTTCGTCTAGAGCTTCTGTGTTAGTGAACGGCTCTCCTACATTTGAATTCGGGTGTCAAAAAGGGATCCGTCA
>BJCN01334501.1:0-15378 GCA_018326445.1 Flaveria brownii
CTGATTTTGAATATATTCAGGATATAAAAGTAAAGGTCAAAAGAATAGTTTGTTCTCAAAAATCATAAAATGAAATGTAAACTATTTAGAAAAGTGAGTGGGTGGGGTCCATGTGGATGCTTCGTTAAAGAAGTTTTATTCAAAGTTCCAACAATGTTTTACAAGCCCATTAACAAAGAAGAGATTTAAGTATAGACGTTTTTCATGACTTTTACTATTTTGACTGCTTCGTTTAAAAGCGGTCAAACTCGTAAACATGTGGTTTGGATTAAGGACACTATTCTTCATGGTGTTTGATATTTGACGTAGTTAATAACTATCGACATTGATGGTTATTGATTATGGGTACTAATATTGAGACACTTACCCTTATAAATCGACATACATTGCTACGCGAGACGTATAAGGTCAACGGTGTTAAACCTACCAACTAACTCTCCCATAATTTAGTATATATTGTTTATTCTCTGTAATTTGTTATAGTCAAAGTAGTTTGTTGTAATCTCCTAATATTGTGGATCACTCATTGTATTTATAGTTTACCTTGTTAATGGAAATAATCATTCTGGTTGAAAGGTTCATATGGTATCAGCCAGGCTATACACTTTTTTTCTTTGATCCCCCTCTGCGACAGTTCTTTCTCTTCACCACAATGACCATCGAGAACAATAGCTCCATCCAAAGCATCCCCGTCACAACGCCCTCCCTCACCATGGTCACCTTCCCCTCCTCTCTCAAACTCACCTCTACCAACTACTTAAGTTGGAAAACCTAAATCGAAGCTCTCCTTCACAACCTCGATCTATACAAATTCATCGATGGTTCTCACCTTCCCCCACCCCCGGTTAAAGCCGCTGACGGTACCACCACCGACCACCGAGAACAATAGCTCCATCCAAAGCATCCTCGTCACAACGCCCTCCCTCACCATGGTCACCTTCCCCTCCTCTCTCAAACTCACCTCTACCAACTACTTAAGTTGGAAAACCTAAATCGAAGCTCTCCTTCACAACCTCGATCTATACAAATTCATCGATGGTTCTCACCTTCCCCCACCCCCGGTTAAAGCCGCTGACGGTACCACCACCGACCACCGAGAACAATAGCTCCATCCAAAGCATCCTCGTCACAACGCCCTCCCTCACCATGGTCACCTTCCCCTCCTCTCTCAAACTCACCTCTACCAACTACTTAAGTTGGAAAACCCAAATCGAAGCTCTCCTTCACGGCCTCGATCTATACAAATTCATCGATGGTTCTCACCTTCCCCCACCCCCGGTTAAAGCCGCTGACGGCACCACCACCCCTCACACCGATTATGCAGCTTGGTTTCGCCAAGATCGTCTGCTGTTCGGTGCCCTTGTCGGCAGCCTCTCCGCTCCCATGGTGCTTTGCCAAAGGACACTCCCTCACCTCTTGTCCTACCTTCAAGAAGGCTCACCCACACATTTCTCTCCCCACCTACACCCGACCGCCTCAATCCCCCAAACCGCAGGCACACATGATGGGTCTCGGCAATAACGATTCCTCCAATCATGGCTTTATGACAGCGGCGCATCTCACCACGTCACCAACGACCTCAACGCATTATCTCTCCACAATCCATATGACGGTACTGATGAACTCGTCATTGGCGATGGTTCGTCGCTTACTATTACTCATGTTGGCTCAATCACTCTTTATTTCTCTAATATCCCTCTTACTTTACATAATGTTCTCTGCGTTCCCTCCATCTCACGCAACATTATTTCTATCTCTCGTTTATGTCTTGACAACCATATGCTAATTCAATTTTTCTCTTTTCACTTTTCTATCAAGGATCTCAAAACCAACCTCACTCTCCTCCACGGCACGGCTAGTCACGGCATTTATGAGTTTCGTTCTACACTGCCTCCTAGACTCTATCACTTGAAGACGAATAAAGCTTCCTTTTGGCACCATCGTCTCGGCCACCCACACACTCAAGTCTTGCAACGCCTAGCATCTTTAGTTTCTTTTATTTCCAATAAACATGATTCTCGTAACTCTTGTTGCATCAATAAAAAAAAAAAAAAAGGGCGTACCTTGTTGCATCAATAAAAGTCACAAATTGCCTTTTCTTGTCTCTACTATTACTACACATGCACCTTTAGACTTATTGTACTCGGATGTATGGTCTTCCCCTATCCCCTCTTATGATGGCTTCAAATATTACATTTTATTTGTTGATCACTACACTAAATACATTTGGATTTATCCCATAAAAAATAAATCAGATTCCCTTAATACATTCATTCGCTTTCAAAGGATAGTTGAAAACTATTTTCCCACTAAAATCAAACAACTCTACTCCGACAATGGAGGAGAATATTTGAAACTCTCCTCCCACCTCGCCTCTTGTGGGATTTCTCACTTAACTTCTCCCCCTCACACTCCCGAGCACAATGGCTATGCTGAAAGACGACATCGCCACATTGTTGAAACATGATTAACTCTCCTATCTCATGCCAAAATGCCTCTCACATTTTGGCATCTTGCCTTCACCACCGCCACCTATCTCATAAACCGCCTACCCACTGCCACCCTTCAACATGACTCCCCGTTTCATCGTCTTTTCCACACCCCTCCCAACCATGCCAAACTTCGTGGCTTTGGTTGTCTTGCCTACCCATGGTTACGACCATACTCCCACCACAAACTCCAACCCAAATCCACACCGTGTGTCTTTGTGGGTTAATCCTCCTCCCAAAGTGCTTATCATCTCCTCGACCCTTTAATCAATCGCATACATAATTTAGTATATATTGTTTATTCTTTGTAATTTGTTATAGTCAAAGTAGTTTGTTGTAATCTCCTAATATTGTGGATCACTCATTGTATTTATAGTTTACCTTGTTAATGGAAATAATCATTCTGGTTGAAAGGTTCATAAACGGCGATAAAAACAAGGAAAAATGCAGGAACATGTCAGATAGTTATATGCTCCATATTACCATATACAACCCTTTGTACATCAAAATATTTATAATAACATTGTATCAATTTACATATTACATGACATGGTACATGTACCATCTTAGGTTACTTTTATTTTGTAACATATTAAAAATATTTATGTGACACACTTAAAAAGTTGTAACAAGTTTTCCTTTCAATCCATTTTAAAAATTCTTCATCATTTCTATTTGTTAGACCCTAAAAGAATTATGCATGTCAATTCAGGTAGTGATTCGATAGTTGTTCTGGATGGAAAACATACAAGTGTTGAAGAAATAACGCTATAAGATGCGTGTAGTAAAATTTGACACTTAAGACGATGAAAAACTCAAGG
Organism: Flaveria brownii; assembly: GCA_018326445.1. Classification (NCBI taxonomy): domain Eukaryota; kingdom Viridiplantae; phylum Streptophyta; class Magnoliopsida; order Asterales; family Asteraceae; genus Flaveria; species Flaveria brownii. The sequence goes on from BJCN01334501.1 coordinate 3,311, forward strand.
GGATGTTTGAGGAGTTATACGCCCCAGATAGGACTATCGACACGTCTATGGCTATACAACCCGTATAAAAGCCTAAGGATGTTGGTTTATAATAGGAGGATGTCTAAATTACGAGACTCCTGATTATTGATGATGTATTTTACATAATTATTATATTTTCTGAAAAGCAAGAGTATAAGAAGTATAACCGGAAAAAAAAGCAAGAAAACAATACAATTAAAATATGTGATTAGAATATAGAACTACCCTCAATATATTAAAAAGAAATACCATCAAGATAATAAAAAGAATACCATCAAGATATAAAATTAATATGTGCTTATCACCATTCTATAGCGTTTTCCTCGAAAAAGAAAAAAAAAAGGAATTAAGTATACCCTCAATATATAAAAAATATTATATGCTAATCACTTTTTTCATTCTCGATAATTCCGGCCATAGAATTTTCTTATACAAAAGAATTATCATTCAATTCATATAGCTTCTACTTAAATATATTTATATTATTTTTACAAAAGAGCATGACCTACATGTTTTACACACAATAAATTACAGAGAAGACTTGTTGAGTTTCAATGTATTTAAAAGCCATACATCCCAAATCCCAAATCCCAAATCTCATATCCCAATCCCACTGCACATAATCACATTTTCCGATCGATTCTCTGACTCCGGCGACCGTACACTGAACATTCAACGACTCAACAATGCACAGAGGTCCTTTTTCGCTCTATTTTCCTCTGGTTTTCTCTCTCGATCTATGATTTGAAAGTCGCTTATTTGGAGTACTTTTGTGCAGATGGTTACCGGAGACTTGTGATTGCGGCAACGACGGTGGGGTTGATGTGGGCTGCAGCCAGACACCGTCGCCGGAGATGTTTAAAGGGTGAAAGTGTTGTACCTCGGTTGAATCTCACGGGATCCGGTCATGTTGGAAGGATTGAAAAGTTTTCTCATTATGTTGGTAAGCTTAATTGCATCCATCGTTTTTACTCTCGAAACAAGCTAAATGCGTATGTTTACTTGCTAAGTTACTAGATTTAGAGGGTGTTTGGGATTGCTTATTATAACTTTTAGTTTTTGGAATGAGCGAAAAGTCAAAAATGTACCTTTAAAAGTCATAATTTATCACTTTTGGTGGGATATTTTTGACTTTTCATCCATTCCAAAATTTTTTAATAACTCTCTATTAAGAGCATTCACAGTTTATTACTCGTCTTTACTTATATAATTACATTAAAAGTTACTAATTTTTCTCTTTATTTTTTAATTAAATAATATTTTTATACACTTATCGTTACTTTTTCTTATCTTTTTCATTCACAACCACTTTAAAAAAAATTTAAAAAATTTGTAGGGATTGAACCGTGACTCCTCAAATATACCGATGAACAATAACATTTTATCTTTTATTCACTCACAACCAGTTAAAATCATTTCATATAATATATAAAACACACTCGTATATTTTGAGGGATTACATGTAAATGCTCTGTATGTAGTAACCAATGACATGAAAACTTTACCGGATCGGTTCGGTTGCGCGTGCTAGGGGCGGAGCGGTTAACCGGCCTGTTCTTACGGTCTGCGGGTTCTGTCGCTTGATTTTTAAAAAATAATTAAAAAAACTACCATTTTCTCAAGTTTTAGTAATATAGTATTATCGTGATAAAAAATTGAGTATTTTGTTTAAACTTGGTTTATGTTTAAATATATCTCTTTGAATTTTTATATTAGTTATGTCATTGTGTGGTTTTTAAGTCATGTCAATCGGTGAAAGTTTAGGTCGTTCGACTTTGCTTTTCAATCCTATGTTTGAAACAACTTTAGAAACTATAAAATTCAAAAAAGTTATATTTTCATTTTAAACATGCACTTCGGTAAAATTAAAAAAAAAAGTTTGTAATACAATATTACATATAGCAAAACTACTAGTAAAACGTAAAAAAATGTGTTTATATAAATTTACAAATTAAAAAAATTAAAACCAACAAAATGTATAAAAATCAAACTTAAATGTAAACTAAGGTTCCGGTTAACCAGTCCGGTCTAGTTTATAAAAACGTATAACGATACCAGTAATTATTGAACATGTACAAACCTCCCTTTAGCAGTGATGCTTGTTATTATGAAACTTGTACTCTGTACTATAATAATAAGGCAGGTCCCTTTTGATGATGTACCAGTAAAAATTACGTGTGGAAACAAGGATATGCTTGGTTTGGTTTGATTTTAGAGTAAGAGTACAAATCATGTAAATAGATTTGAAGAAACATGTAAAAGCTTTTGCAAGATATATTAATTTATATTTACAAATTTAACTAAATTCACACACCTTTTTAAATACTCTTAAATTTAAACTAATGTCTATCATAGTATGAGAATTCTTAAACATTTAAGAAGAATATATTATTACTAATGATACTCTTAAACTACAATGCAAGAGAAATTAAAAATATTATATATATATGGCAAAATTCTATACAATATGGCCTTTGTCGACAGCTAATGAACTTAAGATAACAACCTGAGGGTCGTTACATTCTTCTGGCGGATACAATTTGTTCATATATGTATTTTGATTATATGTGAACGTGTAGCGAGGCAGCTTGGATTTAGAGATGGAAACGAGTGTCCAGAATTAAGCAAGTTGGCATCAGATTATGCGCGAGGCTCAAAAGCATTTGAAGATGACATGTATGTTTATTTTTCGAAGCAAGAAAAAGCTGAATCGCTTTGTATTAAGCTTGTTGAAGAGCTTGAAAGATGCATTCTTGCGTATTTTGCATTTCATTGGAGCCAAGCGTCTCTTATGATCAATCAGGTAAAGTTCACTAAAATTGACAGATTTAAATGATCTTTTCCTATCTTCGATCATTGTTACGTAACTTTTTGATAACCTTAGATGTTTGTGAATTTTGTTTCTACCGGCTTGAGCACAACATCCTAAACTCTACGTTTACTGTACTTTTAAAATCATAACACTTCACTCGGCATGATTTAAACCTACAACTTTTAATTTGAAAGTATATCACTTTACTATCAAGTGTCCTTAAACACAACATTAAGTTATTCACACACGATAAGCAATAATAATATTTTAATGTATTTCATTAAATATATTTTTTAATTGTATATTTTATATGATTATTAGTTATTACTTTAACTCTAAGGTCACTTTTAATTAATATGTTTGACCCAACGTATGTTCTTTATTTTATTTTTTGTGGTGGAAGGTGCTAAGCGTTGGATCCGACGGAAGGAGGCTTAAAAACATGGTGTTGACCGCTACAAGGTGACTTATCTTATCTTTCTTATGAATTAAAATCTTTTTTGAATTTAAAAAATAACAAGCTTAGTTCTTACATTACATCAACTGATAACATAAATGATTACATTAAATGATTTATATAATATAAGCTTTAGCTTATTTAAATTTGACTAGATCTGCCATTTGATTTTTTAAACAAATTGATCCCAAATAACTCGGATTGACTCAATTTGTTTACATTCCTAATTATATAACGTTGCACCCTACAAATATTATTTTAAACAATCATCTAGCAGAATGGCGCTCAATCGTAATAAATACACATATTTATCAGTCTTTTTTTAATATTATTTTTAAAATCATTAACTTTACAGAGTATTATTATTGTTTGAATAATAATAATAAAACGATAGTAGCAGTAAGTGGGAATATTTTCCATGAATAAATAATTCAACAAGTTGGGAATGGAAATCTGGAACGATTCAAATATGGATGACTTTGCAAACTTTAGATGGACATTTAACAGGGTGTTGATTTTGACTCGGAATTTGTAATTATGATAATCAATAATGATAAATTAAATTATTATACAACATGCTATCGTATTGAAATGCAAGTCACATAAACAAATCTTAGTAAAAAAATTCTTTTGATGTAATAGGTATCTTCTAGTTAGTTTTAACATAGAAAACTTATACAAGTTGATTTAGTAGTAAGATGTCAGAAAGATCTTTTAAAAAATTCGGATTCAAACACTCAAGCATTTCTTAGGTGAATGTTTTGGATAAACACCGCCATTAAAAATGATTAAGAAAACTTAAAACAATTATATTTTAGGGTTTATCTTAAACCTAACACTCAATGAAGTAATAAATTTAATGTAGATATTGAAATGTTAATGTTATTAGTATTTTATCTATTTAAGTTTTATTTATATGAATTTGTTCTTAAAAGCTCTTCAAATTTCATATCTTAGATGACAAATACCTCCCACAACCTTCAAACTTTTCAAATCTTAAAGTTTAAACTTTGAAATCTTGGAAGCTTTAAACATTCAATCAGAATCCCCTTCAAATCAAATTGTTATTTATATGCAGAAAGCAAAGATTTGAGAGAGTTACAAAGTATTTAAAAGTGACAAGGGCATTCTCAACAATGGTGGAAGAAATGAAAGTGATAGGATCTAACACCCCTAAGAAAGGCGACGACAGTGATACCTTGACGGATGTGATGGGTCCGGTGGCTCATTGTGATAGAAGCCCTGTGCTCCTCTTCATGGGTGGCGGAATGGGTGCCGGTAAGAGCACTGTTCTCAAAGAAATCCTTAAAGAGTACGTAACTTTCGTTTATCATATTTAGTCATGTGTTTCAATAATGTAACAAAAGTTATATATTGCAGAGCATTTTGGTTAGGGACATCAGAAAATACAGTAGTTGTAGAAGCTGATGCTTTTAAGGAAACAGATGTGATTTACCGAGCTCTAAGCTCAAAGGGTCATCATGATGACATGCTTCAAACCGCCGAATTGGTACTCTCTCTACATATTGTGTGTGAATAATCAAATAAAAAGATATATTGTTGAGAAGTATAACAAAAATTCTATTCATGAGAAGTGTAACAAAAATTATAGACTATTCATCAATAGCAAACCACTAGTCGTATATATATTGGTTTGACCTGATATGATTTCTTGTTATGTAAATGTGGGGGTCATGCTAAATGGTGACCAGTCGTTTCAAGATTTGGATGTGCTAACATTTAATTTATTACTTCAACGTCTGAAACGTGTTATATAGGTGCATCAAACATCTACGGACGCTGCTTCATCTTTATTAGTAACCGCGTTAAATGATGGGAGAGATGTGATCATGGACGGGACAATGTCGTGGGAACCTTTTGTGGAGCAAACGATTGCCATGGTGAGAAACGTACATAAACATCGTTATCGCATGGGTGTCGGCTATAAGGTGTTAGAAGACGGAACCATCATTGAAAATTATTGGGAAAGAGTCAAAGACGAAGGAGATGAAGTTAAAGTAAAGAAACCTTATAGGATTGAGTTGGTTGGTGTTGTTTGTGATCCTTATCTCGCTGTTACCAGAGGAATTAGGTATGATCTCAATTCTCAAACCTTTTGCCACTTAAAAGGGTTGAAGTGTTCCACTAGTAATATGAGTGGAGTAAAGTGTTAGTTTCTATAACTTAGTTTTTCTCCCGATAGAACTTCTGCACTTCACCGCTAAACTATTTGGTTGAGTGGTAGCCTCACTACTTTTCTTAGGAAAGGTTGTGAATTCGAGTCCTATCAGCAGCAATATACTGTTGGGGGGTCGAGCTACACACAGTTGTTTGCGTTTGCGGGCGTATGAGGTCGCTTTTTGTATTAGGTTATCCCGGGTAGCCGGGCTTTATTAGTTGGACGTTAAAAAAACATAACACTTTGTAAATTATAATATAACTTTTAAGAAATATTTAACAAATTATTAAAAAATACATTTATAATAATGTAGGAGGGCTGTAGCAGTAAAAAGAGCAGTTAGGGTAAATTCACAACTGAAATCACACAAGAGATTCGCAAACGCTTTTCCGAAGTATTGTCGTCTCGTAGACAATGCAAGGCTCTACTGCACCAATAACATCGGAAACCAACCAAAAGTAAGTTCATATTTTATTTAATTATATAAATATTTTACTATACAGTGTTTTTTTCCCTGTTTTTTTTTTGTTTTTTTTTGTTTTTGTTTTTGAACTTATTATTATACAATATTAAACTGAAGTTGATCGGCTGGAAAGACGGTAATAGCAATCTATTGGTCGATCGAGATCAAATCAAATGTTTGGAAACGTTAAGCGAAATCAATGATGAAGCGGATTCCATATACGAGCTTTATTCGGACCCCAAAATGTTAACTGAATCTGGCTCGGTGTGGAAAGAACTTGTGTTGAAACCTGACAGGATCGATGTTCAACGTGAGTTGAAAGTTGTGATCGAGAGAATTGAGAAGTTGAAATCGTAACATGCAGCTCAAAAGTCTTAGATCAGTGTTACATTTTGTATCCAAAGCAAGGTATTAAAATGTGATTCTTTTTAATGCTATGTATTATCTAACACCTTTTAAATATTAAAAATAACCATTGATGTAACATTCGATTGTCGGGAAGATAAACAAAACATGTGAGGGTTGATTATATTGCAACAAGTGCTTTAAGTACGCTTAATAGTGTATAAGTTGTAAATTTGCAAAACTTGTTACATATCCGAGTAACATTTGGTCGTAAACGGCCTTGTATGTGGTACTCGATCACAATAAAGTTCACCACATGGAATAAAGATCAACGCGTGTCTAAGTAGACATGAACTGCACGAGTTTTGTGACACAATTGGGTATGGGCGTGACTCACCAAGCATAAGTTAAATTGCTAGAACAAGTGTCACCTAGTTTTAGGATAAAAATTGCGATCAATTAGCCTCATTAGCGCATACCTTGAGTCCTAAACGCTTGTAAATCGACCGGGAGTGTTTGGAAGCAATTTTAAGTTATATATGTGCCTTGAATATGTTGATTCGGGTGTGTGCTACGAGTAGGATAAGCACAATAATGATAGTTTCTATGGAAGTCATTGCAGATAAAACACAATAATATATAAATGGGTATGTGCCACAAGTAGGCTAAAAAGCGAATTTAAATAAGGAAACGATGAATAGATTTGAATCGGATATGATGATGTGTGTACTTAAACTCGTGTGAAATATGTATGTATGTCTTGAGTGATGTATCGAGCAATAAATTATGTGTAATAACAACTTGATCAAACTATATGCCGATAAATATCGAGTAAAATGGCAATGGAGAATAGAGCATCACCATGAGTGGGTGACACGAGATTTCGCGAGCCGGAGGACAAAGGGGCATGTGCAATCACCATGAGCAAGTGACACACGATTCATCGTGAGTAGGTGGGTTGAGAAATTGAGTAATCACCTTAAGTAGATGATATGTGATCATGAAATAGGCAGACAAAAGGAAATGATTAATCACCATGAGCAGGTGAAAGCGTAAGAAACGAAAAAGAACCTGTTCTAAAATAAGTGAACGATTTATATATACAATAAAAGGTAATATAATCTATACACGTGTGGAATGAGAAAGAATCGCCCTTCATCAGACTTCATTCATTATAGTTCCTTAGGAAAAAATCCATATTTTTTTAGTTTTACATCAAAATCTATATCAATATTCATTAAAAGCTTATAAGTATAATATTTTTACTGCTTACTGCCATTTTTAGACCATAATCTGAATCAACATCTTAATGATCAGAGGTCTGAATGGTTCAGCACTTAATGGTTTAGACTGTTTGTTTTGCGAGCAAATATCTGAATGTTTCAGACATCTGCCTCTGAATGGTTAAGCATTATACTAATGCTGAATGATCAAAAGATCTAATGCTGAATGGTTAAGACCTCTTATCTGAATTAGTCAGAAATTTGTCTTTGAATAATTAAACGATATACTAGCTTTTAATGATTCAGAACTCTTAATGATTTAACACTTAATGATTTAATAGTTAATGGCTCAGAGCTATTATTGATTTAACACTTAATTATTCAAAAATTATCACACACGTACCTCTACAAATCGGTGCTCAATGTTTCACGAATTGACATAAACATCGTAGCCCAAAACTCAAACTCATAGGCCCATCATGCCCATTTATAATGAAAAATTTGGGCCCAAACCCTAATCTTATATATCCGAAGAATCCTCTTTTGTCACCGCCATCGAAACCCTAGAAGCCGATCGTCTCAGAGGGCAGCAGTTTCGTTTCAGCAGATCGACAATGGTAATCCTCTATCTAGTACTTTATTTTGTCGATTTATTGATTAGTTGTTCGCAATTTGATCCGTCGTTATGCCGTCGTAGGCGGAAGTTGAAGTGGACGTTGCGACAGCCGGAGCGCCGAAGAAGAGAACGTTCAAGAAGTTCTCGTTCAGAGGAGTCGATTTAGATGCTCTGCTTGATATGTCTACTGATGAGCTTGTGAAGCTCTTCACTGCTCGTGCTCGCAGAAGGTACGAATTTATGCTTTGATTTTACCAAACTGTTATGGATTTGGACGATTGCGTTTGTTATTTGTTAATCATTTTGTGCTTTGGTAGGTTTCAGAGAGGATTGAAGAGGAAACCAATGGCTTTGATTAAGAAGCTCCGGAAAGCTGTATGTTTGCTTTATCATTTTACGATGATAGTATTGATTTGTGTTATATGTACTACCATTTGTTTGTATTGCCTGAAATTATCATCCCCAAGTTGATGAATTGATTTATATTTGCTTGTTATTCTCTGAATTTTTAAGATGTTCATAAAATCTTGTTATTTGGGCAAACAAAGCAGTAGTGGATTCTATAGGACTATAGGTTATTAGATATGCTTTGTAATACTTGTAAGAAGTTATTAAATATGAATTCTTCTAATTGGCTATGGGTTTTTCTTAGTTTTAACTAAATTCAATGATGTTAATGTTATACATGTTTATTTTTCTTGTTTGTGTTTAAGTTTAGCATTTAATATATTCAGACGATTGATTCTTTGTATGGACTGCGAAAATGTTTTAGTAACTTACCATTTCTGCATTGCTGATAAGCCTGGTTTGTGAATTTTATGTGAACAGAAACGTGAGGCACCACCTGGTGAGAAGCCAGAGCTTGTGAAGACTCACTTGAGGAACATGATCATCGTCCCAGAAATGATCGGTAGCGTTGTGGGTGTATACAATGGCAAGACTTTCAACCAGATTGAAATCAAGCCGGAGATGATTGGTCACTACCTTGCTGAATTCTCAATTTCATACAAGCCCGTTAAGCACGGTAGACCTGGTATTGGTGCCACCCACTCCTCCAGGTTTATTCCATTGAAGTGAGGCTATCTCCTAGATGATTTTGTCTCTTTTATTTATGTTTGGCATTAAAGAATGATTATTTTTATCCGAATTCGTTAGTTTGTTTTGATTTCACAAAAATATGACGTTATATGTTTTAAAAAATCTTGCATTTTAAATTTTGCGGTACTAATTTTTAGTTTTTGCTCTGCATTTTCTCAACTTCTAGGTTCTGCCTGGATTTTTTTATGAGTGATTCAGTCTTTGGCTTTATGTAATAGTTACAGCGATATCATCCAATACACTATTTTCTTGCTCGAATGACCCTTTAAGTGGTTCTATGAGGTTTATCGTTTGTTTATTAAACCATCACAAGTGAACGCATCAATCTTCTGGTTGTGGTGTTCATTGGTCGAACATTGGTTTATTTGGTTCAGTTTATTTTGTTTTGAAATTTTTTTCAAAAATTCAAACCGATCCAAGCTAGAAAAGTGTCATTGAATAAAGCAAGATTTGTAGAACTAATAACCGAGCTGAAAACAAAATAAGCAATTCGGACGTTTAGGAAACAAACCGAATAACCACATGTAATTCGGTTTTGATTCTTTGAGTTATGGAGGCAACTTGGTTTTTAGTTGGTTATGAGTAACTTTGCTCGCCCCTATCTTGTGTCGCGTCTTCAATTTGCGCTTCACATACAATGATTCTTACATATGTTAAACCTGAAACAGTTATGTGATGATCCATGTTTTTGAATCTTGCAATTGAGGATTATGATTGTCCGCATAGAAGTCATTTCACAGATATTTTCAAAAACCTTACATTACACATGCTTTGAGAGCTTTTCATCTTGGTGTTTATTAGAGCATTTATAGTAGCTTTTTATATTTTTTGTGAGCGTGTTTCTTATATTATTTGAAATGGTTATGAGTGATTTTAAGTAGATGGGAGAGCAAATGTTAGTATGTTACTGTCATTTTTTTTATATTTGCCCTTATAAATTTTTTAATATTTTTTATGGTTGTGAATTGTGATTAGATGAGAGGTGAATAATAAAGGTATAATAAGTTTTATTTAATTTAATAAGAGAGAAAAAATAATGATTTTTAATATAATTATAAAGATAAGATGTAAAATCTGAGTATGTTCATATATGATCGTATCTTTTGTTATGTTTTATTTATTTATTTATTTAATATTATTTATTTCATTTGATTTTACTTGATTAATGTACCGGCACATTAACATATCATCTTTCATAATTTGTCTCTTAATTTTTATATGTATGTAGTTGTATAATATAAAATTGTTGTATTGAATCTTAGATATTACATCCTTTTCACTTTCCAAAAATTTGAATTTTCTTCTTACATTGATCTTGTATATGCTGACCAAGGTTAATCTTGTTTCGTTCGTGTTAGATTTTTAATATTGTATGACAGATTAACTGACTATAACTTATAATAAATATTAAGTGAAGGTTTAACGATATTCTATTCAAAATTTATTTTCTGTCATGTGTTATTGATTATGAATTCATCTTTTTTTTTAATGAATTTCAGCTTTATTTGCTGTTCTTTTAACTTTTAAATGAAGAATTAGATCAAGAACGAGAAATCATGAAAATATGACAGATTCAATCATTTTGATGTCACACTTTAGGAATTTAGGCCTTATGTGGTGTGTGATCTAATCATGAAGGCGGATAAACTTTTATGAGTGACAAGATCTTACACGATCGATTCAAATCGTGATCGTATGCCTTATAAATAAGTGTGATTTCTGTACATAGGACTATAACGGCTGCAACAAAGTTAAACATAAAAGATGGTACAATTAATAGGATTTCGAGTTATCGATACGAGTTGACAAACCTACTCACCATATCATCAATAAATGTACATGATGTGTTATTTTATTTAAGTTTTAAGTTGCAAATTGACATGTTATATAGTAGATATACGTAACATTCACAACGGATGCATTTTAAACAATTTCAATTCAATATTTTTATTCTTCTTATATTAAATACAAATTATGTAATTCTTATATTTTTATACAATTAGCAATATACCTTATCAGTGAGGATCTTATTGATACTAAGATCTTAATTTTAAAAGACAACAACTAGAGTAAATATAAATTTATAAATGCAAATTGAATTTTAATAACTATGATTCATTAGCGAATAGCAATACATTTTCACTAATGATATTTCTAAGTTTTACTTGAGTTGTAAGTAACAATTCTAGTGGACAAATTGAGATTTTGTTTACACTTAATTTTCACGTTGAAAGTTTTTCAATTCTAAATTATAATCATCATTATGTGCAAAATTAAATTATCTTTAGAATTATTAGTATAAATTATCATTGTAACATTTCGTATTTTCATCACGATTTATATGTATACATATATATATATATATATATATTTATATATATAATAACGATAATAATCATAATAATAATAAATACCTAATAATAATAATAATTAATAATAATAATAACAATAATAATAATGATTATAATAAATAAGAGTAATATTAATAATAACAATAATAAAACTTAACTAGAGGGGGCTAAATGACATTTTTTGAAAGTTAGTTTATCTAACAAATTAACTGAAAACTAACTACAGGGACTAATCCGTAATTAACCTAAACTACCCCCCCCCCTTTGTCTTCTTCCCTTCGAACCCCACCACCGCACCATCACCTTTGTCGGCCAAAAACCCGAGAAATCCGGCCACTATCAACTAGAATACTCAAAAGTATTTACGCATTAACGATCTAAGAATCATAAATAACCCTTCTCTAGGTTCAATTTCATTCAAAACAAACAAAAATCACACTTAAACCCGTCGAACACCTTCGCGAACCTGCAACCCCATTTAAAACCGTGTTCCAGCCAATTTT